>JAJONR010003998.1:0-42937 GCA_029582245.1 Solanum etuberosum | reverse complement strand
TCCCGGTGGTATAATGCAACAACCCTATGAAGTAGCGTCTCAACTCCTAGATTGCATGACCAAGATCAACAGAGCATGGTACACTCGTGAGGACCAAGTGTCTCCTCTCACTTTTAGGATGACTAAAGAGCAGATCGAAAAGGATCAAGAGAGAGACCAAAACATGGCCAAAATGATGACCCAGCTGGATATCTTGGAGAAAAATGTGATAGGTAGTGGTGCAAAAAGTGTTAATGTTGTGTGTGTTGGTGGAGTAAACCCCGATGAAGCACATTTTGAATAGTTGTACAATGAGGAAGTGAACTTCCTTGCAAATCAAGGAGGAGGATTTCGTTCAAACTACCCAAGGGCGGGTGGAAATCAGGGTTGGAATAGAGATGAGGGATGGAGAGACCGTGAAAGAGAATGGCGTGATCGTAACGCTACTTAAAAGGAAAAAGAGGGTGACAAGGACAGGTACGTCCCACCCCATGAGCGTCAAAGACTAAGAAAAAGGAAAATGTTCGTACGGAAGACATGCTCTCACACATTCTCAATAAAGTTGAAGGGTCAGACAAAGTGTTAAAAGAGATGAAAGAGGACGTCTCAACTCTCAATCAGACGGTGAGTTCTCACTCAGTCTCTATCAAGCAGCTGTAAACTCAAATGGGTCAAATCTCGACCTATCTAAATTCAAGGACAAAAAGAGGGTTGCCTAGTGATACAATGAAAAACCCCAAAAATGAAGGTTAAATTGGTATTTCCAACGTGCCACGACGTTAAATAAGGCGCTTCTTGGGAGGTAACCCAAGTCTTTAATGTTTTAAAATTTTGTTTTTGAATAACGGGTGTTGATTTTGCAGGTTGAAAAGTGAGAAGTGTTGGAAATTAGGTAATTTGGCGAACCAAGAGTCCAGTCGGTGACACGCCGAACAGGTCGGCGTTATCGACTTGGACCGCTGTTGGAACCAACCAGCTTAATGGGGAACGCTGTAAAACTCGGCGACCTACAAATCCGGTCGGCGAGCCTCACTTGGACCGCTGTTGGGGACACCCAAATGACTGAAGGTCCTGTAAAACTCGGTGGGCTAAAGTACCACTCGGTGGACTGCCGAGTGGTTCGGTGGGCACAACTTATATCACCGAATGGAGCGCGAAATGAAATGTTTTAAAGGCCAAACAATTTAAAATTTCAAAATCCTTCATCTTCTCCCATTTTTAACTCCCGTGTTCTTGCACCCTATATTAGATCTTTCATATTTTCTTGTTTTTACTCTCGTATCTGTGGGATGTTTGCTCGGATTACTTTTGGACTCTTTGCTGCCTAGCTTTGCAAACATATTTCGGTATAAAGGTTGGTTTTCCGAACCCCAAACTCTATATGTGGTTGAACTCGAGTGTAATTGGTAAATTGTTGTTGAATATTGTTGGGTAGTATGATTTTATCATTGTTAATTGTTGGCTTGCCCGTAATGAATTGAATTTGTGCCTAATTGAGCATAAATGATTGATTCCCGTATTGTGCTTGTTTAAAATCGAGTCTAAATTGTTGGGTTGCGATGAAATTGTGTTGGGTCTATCGGGGTGAAGTCTGAGTAACCCTGGATTGTCCTAAATATTAGATTTTGCCCAATGATGGAGTTGTTTACGTCATTCTTAAGGGTAAAAGACGTCAAATGGCCAAATTTTAGCATAATCGGGGGAAGTCTAAGTACCCCAAGGGCATGGGTAGTATCGATCTGAACTTAAATTCATAGTGTTTGTGTTTAATTTTGTTTTCGTCGGCTGCAGGTTAGATTTTGAAGAAAGGGGTTGAAAACTAGCACGTTGGGCCATTTGGCGAGCTTAGTCGAGCTCGCCGAATGGTTCGGTGGCTCGCCTAAGTCCCCTTAGATCCCTTTTAATTTCTCCAACTATTGAGTTTGTGGTCTGTAACTTTCGGCGATACGCATGTGCTCGCCGAATGTCCTTCTTGATCGCCCTTCTGCACCCTTAATCCTTAAAATACACTGTAACTTTCGGTGGACTACATTTAGTTCACCGATTGGTGTCGGTGATCCACCGAAAGGCCCTGGACATCGCCGACCAGCTTTGAGTTTTTGAAAATTTTGTGCTGGATCATTCGGCGAGCCCGAATTGGCTCACCAAAGTAATTCGGCGAGCCCGAATTGGCTCACCAAAGTAATTCGGCGACTCGCCGAATGGTTCGGCGAGACTTTCTGCAACTAAATTTCTACACTTTGTTTGGAACTTTTTAAACATTTTTCTATGTTTATTGCAGAAATGGCTAGACCTAAAGTGTCCGGAAGAGACATGTCACCCCTTAAGCGGGTACGTGGAGTGGTTATAGATGAGGGTGCAGCTGCATCTAGAGCAAAAGCAGCCAAACTCCCTACCAAGGGAGGAAAAGGCAAGGGCAAGGGCAAACCGCCCGTGGTTGAGACACAAGAGTACAACGTTGAGAGTGAAGGAGTTTGCGGGACTCACCTCACCTCATCAGATAACGAGGGGGATTCTCAGGATTGTCAGGCTTCCATCTCTGAGCCCGAGGATGACCAGCTTCTACAGGCCAGGAGAACAAAGCTTCGCTCCAAGGGGATGCATGATCCATCTAGGATCCTAGTGCCTCAGACTCCTCCTTCTCCTCAAACTACAACACAAACTGTGGTCCCGGCGCCACCAGCACAGGTTCCTCCTCCCCGGTCTCTCAACAAACTAAAGGCCGAGGGATTGAGGACTATTCTTGAGGAGAAGAGATTATCCACAGATTGTGTGATGGACACTTACCTAGAGATATCGAACACACTCAAGTTCCATAAGTTTGAGATTTTCACCAAACCCCAGGGCCCCTACATTCCCATTTGGGTCTGGAGGTTTTATTCAACCTATGGTGAGCTGGTCCCTAATGGGAAGAAGAAGGCCAGCCTGTTCAAGCCGGTTGACTCTGTGACAGTCCGAGGCAAAAAACTGAAGTGCAACAGTTCTGACATCAATGTTGTTTTGGGGTGCACTTATGATTTCATGCACAAATATATTGATTTGATCCAGAGGAAGACGTTGGAGGACCTGAAGGGTTGGTTGTCACCCCTATTATCTGATGCCACCCCGAGGTTGATAGAGGCAGGTGTGCCCATAGAAAAGAAGGATCTAAATGTGGCAGCTCGATACAGGTTCGGGTTCATCAACAGCACGATTAAGTAGTCCCAAAATGAATCCATTCTCAGACACCCAAAGGCAGCATGTTTAGGCTTTATCATTTCTAGCCAGAAGCTGAATTTGGGGCTATTGATTGAACATGAGATGGCCATGAGGGCCAAGCAGAGACAGACTTTGTTCCCATTCCTAGTATTGATCACCGAGTTGCGTAGATGGGCCCGTGTTCCTCGAGATGAGAAGATGGATGTGGAGGTGACACCCACGTCCTCTACCAACATCCATCGTATTGAGGCTGAATACCAGAAGGATGAGGCTGAAAGGAGGAGGGAAGCCCCGGTGGACACTTCCCCAGGGGTTGACATTGACATACTAACTGCAGAGGCAGTCTTGCTTACTCAGGCCACCAGGCCTTTAGGTATTTCCAGCTCTACTTCTTCCGACACTCCGGATACTTTTGCTGCTTCCCCTTCCCCTAGACCTGCTGTTGCTGCTGCTACTACTACTTCTAGGCCTCCTATCACCCAGGCGATAGTGTATAAGATGGGGCATTTGGACCAGTCTGCTGATACGCGTGCCTCCCGGCTAGAGGCCATAGTTCCTGGGATGAACGAGAGAGCCATTGTTGCTACATTGACACCTATCAGCGCTTCAATTGATGCCCTTATCGCGAGGGTAGGGGTATGTGAGATAGGACAGAGAGTTTCTGAGGAGGTGACGACTTTGAAGGCCGACATTAGTGGGTTGAGAAAGGATGTGGACCAGCTGAAGTACACCAATTTTACCTCGCTATTTGGGACAGTGGAGATCCCAGATGACCCGAGTGCAGATATTCCAGCGTGTTCGGAAGTGCCTCTGGCTACTATGATTGGAGATGAGGTTAGAGCTGATGATGCTGCTAGTGAGTCTGAGGCAGAGACTGATGAGGAGAAACTCGGTGATCGAGAGGAGGCTTTTTATGAGGACTTGGTTGACCTGGAGGGTGCCATGTACGAGACAGCTAGACAGGCCTCTCTGAGAGATACTACTATGGTGGGCTCCAGTGGAGCC
Source organism: Solanum etuberosum (assembly GCA_029582245.1). Lineage (NCBI taxonomy): Eukaryota > Viridiplantae > Streptophyta > Magnoliopsida > Solanales > Solanaceae > Solanum > Solanum etuberosum. The sequence continues at coordinate 38,755 of JAJONR010003998.1, read as the reverse complement.
AAGGATGATGTGATACCGGGCACTATTGCACAGACATAGGGAGTTGTGGATATGCAGACTTCACCCTAGGCCTAGCCTAGCAGGATAATTCTCTGTGCCTCTTCTCTGTTACTTTTCAGACTATGTTTAATTTTAGTTGCATTTGAGGACAACTGCATATTTTGTTGGGTGGGGTGAGGTATTTCCATACCTACCTCATGTGACTGTTTTGTGAATATTGGTTGTGTTTTGATGTTGTTTTTGTGAATATTGAGCTTATGGGTTGATATATATATCTTGGTTGTGGTATTGCAGATTTTCTTAGCTTATGGCCCATTATTTTGATAGAAAATGGTTTTGAACCAAATTTTAAAAAAAATTGCCACCTCTTTTGTGTATGATTGTGGTTGTTCTTGTGCAAGTTTGAGTGTCGGTCGTGGTCAATATCGATGACTTGGATAGTGCTCTTAGTCCAAAAAAAAAATATGCGGCTACGATGAGGCAAACGAAGTTATATAGGCAATATGTAAACTTTTAGCATCTCGTTGTGACTAGTCGGTTGTCGAATGAATCTCTTGTGATGAACATAGCACACTAGCTCGAAAGTGTGGAGTCTTGTTTGATAATTTTATCAATGCCTTGTGTGGTGAGGTCTCTTTGAACATTGTGCATGATGAGACCTAGAATTTACCCCGTTGGTCCGATTGATTGAGAGAGGCAAGCGATAGACATGATCTTAGGAATTTTTTTTGAAGAGTGAGTCTATTTGACAATATACCTCCTTTGTGGCCACCCTTGTGAGAAGTGTGAATCTTGTTTGGCACCCATTGAGCCTTACCCCTTTTCTTGGAAGAAACTTGAACAATTGTAACCTCTCTTTATCCTTTCACCCATAACTTTCATGAAGTATGGTTTGTTTGAATAGCCAGAAGCCTAAGTTGGGGGTGTGGTGAAAGATAATGGAAAGTCAAAAAGTGAGAAATATTCCGCCTAGTTGGATTGTTTGGAAAAATAATGGACCCCCCCCCCCATATATAAAAAAAAAAGAGAAAAAGAAATGAAAAAGAAGAAGGAAAAGAAGAGTTTGAAAAAGAGAAAAAGTTGTGAAATAAAGTAATGAAAATAGCAAAAGAAATGGGGTATCCGGTGATTCATTTCTAGTTGAATAATGGGGTGGATTATAATCATGTTTGAATGAGAAGTAAAAGGAGAAAATGATTTTCAAGCCATACTTCATGAAGGTAGAAACCACTAAGCCTAAATAGTCATACCTTCGCACTCAACCTCATTACAAGCCTTAAAAAGACCTTTTTGATCTTGAGTGAGCTGAAACGAATGTTGATTGGAAAATAAGGGCAAGCCTATGGGTGGAGTCATGCATGTGTTCATCTTTGTGAGTGTGAGAGTTGTATGTGATTCCGGGACTTTAAATTGTAGAGAAATTTTGTGTGAATATGAAATCATCTTTGTTGTGAGGGCATTTGAATACCTTTGTTGAGCTTGAACTTGCATTTGAAGCAAGCATTGTGAGCTTGAGTACTCTTGATGATGGTGAGTCACCATTTGAAACTTTGAGTGCACAATTGATCATTGTATGAGTAATTTAAACTTTGTTGTGTGCATTTATGTTGAATCTTATGCAGCACTGTTTGTAGAAATCCTTGTTGAACTGATTGATCTTGAGTTTTACTTGAGGACAAGCAAAAGTTTAAGTTGGGGGTGTTGATGAGTCTGAGATTTCGACTCATTTGGGATTTATTTTGATAGTTTAAGTGTCCCCAAATGCCTATTTTATGCTCTAAAATGATGTTAAAGTGTTGATTTGCAGCTATGAAGGCTAAGGAGCTAGGCAAGGACATGACCGGACAAAAAGGAACTAAAAAGCTGAAGAAGTGAAGAAAAAGCAATCCTGGCGATTGCCAAGACCACTCGGTGCACCGCTGAGTGGCTCTTTAGCTCGCCCAAAGTTCCAGCATGCCAGCCTTGGGGAAGAACCAAGTTGGCGACAGAAATGGGCATTCGGCGGATCGTCGATCGGTTCCGCGACAACAAATTGGATCGCCCAAAGTTACAGGACCTGAGATGCTGAAGGCCTATCCAAAATGGCGATGGAAGAGGACAATCGGCGGATCGCCGACTTGTTCGGCGATGTCCGACTTATCTCACCCAATGGCTGATCAGGCCAAAAATTGGGCAACTATAAATTGAAACTTTAAATGAGATTTATTATCATGCGATCATTCAGTAGAGTTTTCTTTTAGTTTTTGAGTTCCATTATAGACTTTGAAGCTTTTGAGGCTCAAACGTGAAGATTTGCACGTGGTTTTTGAAACTACTCAATTTGGACCATTGTAAAGACTTGAGAACCTTTACCCAGATCATGGCTTATGTATTTGGTAATCGTTTTTCTTTTTTTATGATGTGTAGCTAAAACCCCAATTCTTGGAGTGTCATCATGTGTTTATTTGTCTAATTATCTTATGGGTATTGTTGTTTGATGATGAAATTGCTATTTTAATGTGAGTTTAATCATTAGCTGAGTTTTAATCTATGAATTGTAGTTGCAAATGCAATTCTAATTTTGAGTTCTTGGCTTGCTTGCGAGAGAGGTTTTGGAACCAAAGTTTTTGATTAATGATTTGCGGGTATTGGGTCGATACGAGTTTAACTCGAGAGAGTGAATCCTAAAACTTATCCTACCCATCTAGCTCGAGAGAGTGGATGCATTAAGGTTGTGGGCTGTTTATCTTGTTAAGCTTGTTGATATTCGAAAGAAATCACCTGAACCGTAATAGTTGATCGAGATAAAATTATTGCATTTAAAGTCCAGCCTACCCACAATATTTCAGCAAGTTATTGTTAAATTCCAATTACCCATATAGCGTAATTAAGTTATAAACGATCACATCACGAGAATTCCCCTCTATACTGTTACTTTCCCCTGTTTTTCTTGTGCTGTAGCTGATAGTGAACAATCCAAAATCCCCCATCTGACATTCGTTGTCACCCCTTAGACTTGTTTACATGTCTTTTCAATAAAGTTCATTCCTAAAGCCGAATAGACAACTTTATAACTTCTTAACTGAATTTTAGACACGTACCGTTCCCTGTGGGTTCGACCCCAACTCTTCGTTGGGTTTTATACTGACTAACGATCGTTTACACCTAGAATCAAATTAGGTGTACTTCAGATGTTTTCTATCAGAAAAAATTGAGATACCAAACTATTGTTGAGGCGGCGAAAAAAAAAGAGACTTGCAGAAACAAGAAACAATCGGAACCCAATTCCTTTGGGTGTTGGGTTTCCTAATTTTTTCTCTACTCAATTATTTTATTTAGGGTTTTTATATTTATAAATAGTCCATAAAGATACCCAACCAACAACTAATAAACGATACACAATATACAACTTAGAGCTTATAGCTTGAGAACTTTGGAAGAGCCGTCGTGGAGGCAAAAGAACTTTGGCTTATTCTTTCTTCTCCTTTATTATTTATTTGTATTCGTGATTATTGAAAGATATTTTAGCTATTGTTCTTAACGTTTCATGATTAACAAAAACAAATTTATTTTAATAAATTTTGATTGTGTTTTTGAGATAATGTGTAGCTAAATTTCATAACTAGGATTGTGGCAAGGATGAACTATTAAGGTAAGTTATTGTAAAAAGTGATTCTTGAATGATTTTTATGCATATATCATTTATCTCTTCACTTTGATTGCTTTTTAACGGTGCGCAATGTTAGAACCCGTCTTATTCCTACTTGCCCGACCAAGGAAGTAACAAATGGAAAAAGAGATTAAACAACAGAGATTTAGCGTGATTATCCTCCATCTAATAGCTTGAACCTAGAGATTGAAGGCTAATCTGGGGTCAAGGGTAAGGGTTAGTAAGGAATACACCCGTAGACCGATCAAATAGCATGGTGAAATTCCCTACTTGGACGACCAATAACTTAGGAGATACCTAACTTACTGATCTTGCATGCTAAAAATTAAAATAGATCACTAGTACAATATTTTTCCTGTGTTATGAAATCACGGGGAACACAATCCTAGTTATTGCTAATAATGTAAAAATAAATAAATACTTAGTTCCAAAATTATTATTTTTTTTGTTTCAATTTCAATTCCCCTCCTTTTTTAAATAACTACTACTAAGTTATATATTTGTTATTGACAATATTCTTCTATATTCTCTGTGGGATCGACCGGACTCATATTTGGGCAAATATTTTGCATACGACCGTTTATATTTCTTTTCGAGAAGTATATTTGGACGTTATCAAAAATGACGCCGCTGCCAGGGAATGTGGCTTAGAAATTATCTTTAGTATTTATTTTGACTTGTAGTCCCTATTTTATTTTATTTTACTTTATTTTTTTTACTTTTCTTTATTAATATTTTTAATCTTCTTAAGATGTTATTGGAAAAAGTATATAGTGATAAGTGTTCTTGTATTTCTTGTACTTTTGATATTATGAATTCTTACAGGTTAGTTTTTTCTCAACATGATAATCTATATGGGGACATGGAAGATTTGTTGATAGTCTTTTATGAAACAATAAATAAGCGTATGTATGAGGTTAATATATTGTGGTGCGATATTTATAAATTAAATGCTTTGTTGAGTGCAATGATTGATACGTATGACACCCAACAATTTAGTTATAACATGTGTGTGGAAGAAAATATTCTTATAAGCCAACTTGAGAAGATAAAATTGGAAGGCGAATTACTTGATTATACTTTTATCGATGATGTCCATGTTTAGAAGAGTACACTAGAGTTATATAAGGAAATAGATAATATTATTTTTAAAGCTCTAATGTGTGTAAAGATGAGGGTGTAAATAATAATATAATTCATGATTTAGGACGCATTGAACCTCATTTCAATCATATTTCCACAATATGTCTAGATGATGTGTAATTAATCGAGCCATCTAAGCCTATAGAAGAGTGTACGGTGGAGGAACAATATGTCTATATTCTTGAATTTGTTGTTCCAAAATAAGAGAATTTCATTTCTCACTTAGGATCCAAGAAGTGCGAAATGCGATATCTCTATTGCTTGAGACCTTAATTTTTGTACCACCACGTCTTGAGCGCAATAGAAATATTGATGCAAAATTAGGGGTGCAATTCATATCTTCAAAGTTGAAGGAAGAATAGTAAAATTGATGGTGTCGTGCCGTGATGTTAAATCAAGCGCTTATTGGGAGGCAACCCAATTCCCAATGTAGCTTCTTATTTTATTTATTTATTTATTTATTAGTGTCACTTTTTTGTTGTTTTTGTTTTTGCAGATTTAGGGGAAGTCAAAATATAAAAATTTGAATCTATGGATTACATTTTAAGCTTAAGTGTGGTGTGTGCGCGACCCTTGATGAAAGGAGAAAAAAATACGTTATTAGCTAGGCCATAGAGGCCCGATGAAGTATTTTTCACCCTTCTTATTCTTTCCTTTTCAATAAATTTCTTTGGGGACAAAGCATGATTTTAAGTGTGGGTTAAAATGCTTCTAATAGTTGTGAGCTTAAAGATGAATATGACATAGGATTTTATTTTATTTAAAAAAATACAAAACAATTTTCTTTATTATTTCTTATTTTATTTGAAATAAAACTAAAAAAAATCTTAAAATTCTTTTTACTGTAGTTTTTAGTTGCATGTCTCATCTACCCCTTGGTTTGTCTTATGGCCTCGGTTCATTTCTGAGGGGGCGCCCTTTGAATCGGATATTAGTTTTTTTTAGTGTAACTTTTATTTTATTTTGTTTGGATATGAAAGAAAATACTTTTTTGACTTGTTTGATACTAGCAATTTAGTCCTGAGTTGAGTATTACTTTTCTATGAGTGCTTGAGAATAAAATATAAAATAGATTTTTTGACACCTAAGTTCATGGTTGTGTTTCTGTATATATTTATTCTTATTTTATAGGTTGTAATGAACCTGTCTATCTTAAAAGTAGAATTTTCCATGTTGATTGAGACTTGTGTCATGTGTGGTGTGGTTGTTTGCATATATTACATGCTTTGTATCTTAGCCTAGAACTTGCCCTGCATGTTATTGAAGCGTAATAAAAAGTATTGCTTTGTTTAGAAGATGAGAAATAGACTTTCTTTTATTTTTCTTGTAAGTTTTAGCCTTTTTCAGATATTATATCACAAGTAACCCCTTTGAGCTTGTAGCCTTTCATTTGGTAGCCTTATATTTATCTTGATCCATTTTTTTTGAATTTTTAATTTTTGCACCCTTCTTCCGTGAGAACTATAGCATGAATTGTGATAAAATTAGTATGTTCGAAGAAAAGGGATGGTTGAGTCAAAAAGAGGCGATCAATGATAGTTACTTGTGATGGGAGATCCTCTTAGAAAGAGTGTGACTTGAAATAAAAAAATTGAATAAAAATTATTGAAGTATTCTTGATATGATGAGAACATGTGAAAATAATTGAAGAGAGGGTTGAAAAAAAAGTGAAGAAAATAATCGGTGATGAAAGTAAAAATGCAAAGTGGTTAGGGGTGTTTTAAGTCACTATTATATAGATTCTTTCTTGTTCCCTAGCCAACATTACAACTAGTTAAAGTCCTATTTGATTCTATTCAAGCATGCTTAATTAGTGGAGATGTACATAATGGGCAAACCTATGGTTCTTTGTGCATACATGTGAATTCTTTTGTGAGTGAGAGAGTTGTTCTTTGATGCTTAGTCTTTAATTTATATTATATTCTTTAAATTGAGTGTGTGGACTATTTCTTCATGTGAGGACACCTGTTTCATGATAGATAATTGATTTTATTAGCTTTCTTTGATAGTAGGTGAAAAAACCTAATTTGTTGAGTAGAGTCCGTCTTTGAAGTTAAGATGTTAAAAGCTTGTTGTTTAATTCTATATCTTGCGAAATGATTAGAAATAGTACTTAGTATTGTGATTCGTGGCTTAATTATTTGTATAAATCAAAGTGGTGGTATTCCTAGTTCGATATTTTAGATGAGCTTTAATTTTTGCTCGAGAACGAGCAAAAGTTGAAGTGTTGGTACATATATATATATATATATATATATAAAATCATTATTTACCTCATATATTTTTTTTTCATTGTTGTTTTTGAGCATAAATTTTAAGAAATATTCTTATGTTGTGTACTTTATTTGTAGGATTAAAGTTGTGTGAACATGAAGAAATTTGGAGCACAAATGAATTAAAAATAAGAAATCATAGAAAGAAATCAAGCAGACAACTTATTGAATAAAATATTATATATATATATGGAAAGAGCAGCAATCTTCAAATTTAATTGTTGCCACATGGCAGCCATTGAAAGACCAAATTATTGTTGAGGCGGCGGATAAAAGAAACTTGTAAAAACAACAAACAATCAGAACCCAATTCCTTTGGGTTTTGGGTGTCCTATTTTGTTTTGGACTCAATTATTTTATTCAGAGTTTCTATATCTAGAAATAGTCATAAAAATAACCAACCAACAACCAATAAACAATACACAATATACAACTTAAAGCTTATAGCTTGAGAACTTTGGAAGAGGCGCCGTGAAGGTCGGAGAACTTTGGTTTGTTCTTTCTTCTCCTTTATGATTTATTTGTATTCTTGATTATTGAAAGATATTTTTGCTATTGCTCTTAACTTTTCATGATTAACACAAACACATATATTTTAATAAAATTGATTGTGTTTTTGAGATAATGTGTAGCTAATTTTTATAACTAGGGTTGTGGGAACCATGATGAATTATTAAAGTAAGTTAATGTTAAAAGTGATTCTCTAATGATTTTACTGCATATATTATCAATCTCTTCGATTTGATTGCTTTGTAACGATCTGCAACGTTAGAACCCACATAATTCCTACTTTCCCGACTAAGAAAGTAACGAATTAGAAAAGAGATTAAACAACATAGATTTAGAGTGATAATCCGTCATCTAATAGCTTGAACCCAGAGTGTGAAGGATAATCTGGGGTCAAGGGTTAGGGTTAGTAGAGCATACTCCCATAGACCGACCAAGTTGTGTGACAAAATTCCCTACTTGGACGACCAATCACTTAGGAGATACCTAACTTTCTGAACTTGCATGCTAAAAATTAAAATAGATCACTAGTACAATATTTTTGATATGCTGTGAAATCATGGGGAACGCATTCCTTGTTATTTCTAATAATCTAAATATAAATAAATACTTAGTTCCAAGTTATTTTTATTCTTTTTATGTTGTTTCAATTTAAATTTCCCCCTTTTTAAATAACAACTATTGAGTTAAATATTATGTATTGACAATATTCTTCCGTATTCTCTGTGGGATCGACCCTGATTCATAGTTTGGTAAATATATTGCATACGACCTTTAATCTTTTTCCTCACAGTGTATAGAAATCAATGCAAATAAGCAATTTCACACTCCAAGGAAGAGAATAACTCAAGCAATTGAAGTCCACAATAATTCCATCAAAACATCTCATCAATCAACACATTAGAGTTCAAAACAATGCAACTCACAAAATATTACGATCAACATGTTGCCTTTTCATTAAGCCCATTTTTATCCATTATTAACAATCAAGTGGAGTCATTGAACCCGTCACCTCATTCCCATTACTCCCTAACACACAAAATGAAGGAAAATACAAAATTCTAAATTTTTTACAAGGTTTAGAAAGTCACTTGCCTTAGTTCAATCAATAGTCAATCCAAGCATTGAGCCTTCCCTTTCCGAACAACGTCCAAAGCCATACAATCTAATTCAAAAAGTAATCACAATAAGATTCGAGAAATAACAACACCCATATCATGAACTTTGAAGAAAATGGGTCAAATCACTCAAAAATCCAATTCCAAAAATGAGGTTCGAATAAAAAATCAGTACTTGAAAATATTACCCAAGGTACTTGGAACTCATTGGTGAAAACCATTTTGAAAAAGGATTAGAATCTAACTCAAAATCACCATTTTATCATGTTCTTGGGTTATTGAAGAAACCCCATATTATCATTGAAAAAACTTAATTTGAACACATAAATTCATGAATAATAATAGTTAAATAATAATTTAAGATTAGAAATCGTTACTCAAATATTTCTTCTCAAAAATCTAGTTCAAATCGCCACACCAAATCTTCCAAAACTCAAAAATAGTGAAATGGGGTTAAATCCCAATTTTGAAAACTGATTTTGCCTAGGAATAAAATGCTCATCATGATTGCAATTACCAAGGTTTCAGAATTGTGACGAGTTAGATGGTTCAACTCATTAAAGTTTGACCATCGCGATTTGGACTTCCATGATCGCTGTCACAACCCAAGGTCATGATGGCACACTCCTCGAGCACCCCAAAGTTGCGTGTAAGCCAAAAGCACCCTTAAAACATTTGCGTAGATTCATAAAACAATGCATAAGTCCATAATTTACCTCATTGAGGTCAAAACCCAATTTCAATCATCAACTCTTCGAAAACATGGGTTAGATATGAATTTCATCATAAATTCATGTAAAACTAGTAATGCATGCTCAGCTTCATAAAACTCTTCCTTGAAGATCAAAATCCCATAACATATAGTTCCTAACTATAAAACATAGGGATCACATGGGTTCATAGGGAAATTTATCATAAAAGCATTGAAATTCATCAATTCATGCATAAAAGATCATAATTAAAGCATTTTAATCAACAATGATAATTGAAGAAAACCCTAACTCAATTGGGGAATTCTACCATTTGAAATAGAGAGATTTAGGAACTCCATGGATGAAAGGAATCCATGGATGAAAACTATCATACCTTAACTCCAAATGCTAGCCTTCAATGGAGGAATTGGAACATTAGCTTGAAAAACCTAGGTGATTCCTTCTTCTTCTTCTTCAAATTCTAGAGAGAGAATATTTGAGAGGGATTTGGTTTCTTTTTTTTTGGGAATTTGGAAGAATGAAGTAATTGGGGTGTTTGGGGTTAAAAAGGTTTATATAGGGTCCTAAATATAGACAAAACGACATAGCATAAGAACTAATTAATTAGGAAAAGACCCAACTAACCAAGAGAATTAGCTGCCAACAGTTCACCGACGGACCCAGTCGATGGACCGTGGTCCGACCTACGGTCCGTCCTGGTGGACCGTGGATGGACCTCTGGACTTGATTTTTGGGCTTCAAACCACGGACCCTGACCACGGACCGTGGTCTGACCTACGGTCCGTAGGTCAGGCTGTAGTTCTTGGCCTCAACTACTTTGCCAAGGTGACCAACCCACGAACCTACCTACGATCCGTGGTTCAACCCACGGGCTGTGGTTGGCCTCCGTGGCTGGCACCTGCAACTTCCCAAATCTGGTTTATTTTCCCCTTTTTGGATACAGGGTGTTACAATATCTCTCCCTTGGGACCATTCGTCCTCAAATGAGATTCAAACTGGTTCTAAAAGTGTAGGAGAGAAATTAACAACCCAACCTAACAATGCAATGCATGAAACCAAGGAGGAACTATCGACTCCGAGCTAGGACGTTCTCAAAACATCAAAAAGGGTGAAACTAACTCTATCAGCCCATTATGCACGCAATGCACATAAATAAGGAGGAAATATCAACTCCAATCTCAACAATCTCAAATGCCTTACAAGGAAGTAGGAACTACATCTAACAACCCAAAATGCATGAATATCAAAATTACTCATGTTCAAGGAGGAACTACCTTCTCCAAGATAAAAGTATGTTCAACACAATCTCATGGGGCCCATATGCAATTACTCTAAAAAAGCATAGCTAAAGCATGTTCATCAATTCAACTCATCAAGTCTATAGATAGCTCATACTCAATGCATAACACATGAGGAAAATCAAGCATGTAAACTCATATTCTTTCACAACACACTTTTTCATGAACATGCATAAAGTAAGGAAATCATGGAAACACATGACTTCTAAACAACAGTCAAATCAAGAGGAACTCATTACCTCAAGCTAGAGTAGGAGTAGAAGGAAAAAGATGAGGATATCGGGACATTGATTAGCGGTTCAAGCACACCTCATCCAATTCTAGGTGCAAACGATCGTTAAGCAGTATAAAACCAACAATTGAGTTGGGGTCAATCTCACAAGGAGCGGTACGTGTTCAAATTCAAATATGAAGTACAAATGTGATCTAACTAGCTATAGAAATAGATATTATCGGAAAAGAACACATTACAAATCAAAGGGGTGACATCAAATGTCAGATGTGGGTTTTGATTTGCAATTATCAACTACAAATAGCAGTCACAAACAATAAAAATTAACAATAATGAGACAGATTCTTGGGATGTGATCGATTATAGGCAATATAGACATATGGGTAGTTGCAACTATCAGTAAATAGCTAGATATTAGTGAGTAGGCTAGGCTATAGGGGAGGTAAATTTTCTCCTAAACAATTAACCCTGAATCAAGTGATTTCTCTCGAACATCAACAAGCATGCAAAATAAGAGCAGCCCACACCTTAATCCATTCACTCTTTTGAGCTAAATGTGTGAAATTGGGTTTAGGATTCACACTCTTGAGCTGAACCCAAATCAACCTAATACCTACAAACCATTAATCAAAAACCTTAGTTCTAAAACCTCTCTCGAGCAAGCCAAGAACACAAACATAGAACTGCATTGGCAACTACAATTCTTTAATTAAACCACAGTTAATGATTAAACTCACTTGTTTCACTCTTAAAAATTATTGCCTAAGATCATATCAAGTGCTTGCATCACTTAGTCAACCAACAGGCAAATTCTAGGTGTTATCACACAATTGTTCAAAGTAATCTCAACACACCAGACATATGCACCAATATCAAACAAGACTCCACACTTTTATTAGTGTGCAATGTTCATCACAAGAGGCTCATTCGATAACCGACTAGTCACAATGAGATGCTAAAATTTCACACATTGTTTATGCAACTTCATTGGCCTCATTGTAGCCGCATATTCATTTCGTTCAATTAAGAGCACTATTCGAGTCATCGGTATTGATCATAACCGATACTCAAATTTGCACAAGAACAACCACAAGCCACAATCAAAAACAATAGTGGTGGCACAAAAATTTAAAATAAGTCAAAACGATTTCCATTCAAAACAAGGAGCCACAAGCTCAACCATCCACAAAATAAAAATCAAAACACATATATAGCTCAAAATACCAAAAATTCACAAATAAAATAGAATCACAAGAGGTAGGTATGGAAATTCCTCACCCCACCCACAAAAGAAAAGCAGTTGTCCTCAAATGCAACTAAAAACACAAAAATCACAAAAACAACAGAGAGGGAGGTAAAGAATGATCATGTCTACACAGTCGCTCCATCTGTCGGGCATCAGTGCCAAGGGTCACACTTTGGGGTTGGGCATCAGTAAGACTAAGAACGCTATCAACCACATCAAACACAATTTAAGCACAGACCCAACACAAAACAACACAATTTATCGATGCATTTTAGTTCAACCACTAATCAAGATTTCAGGGTTTGGAAAATCAACCTGAATACCGAATTTAGAATTTGATAAGTTAGGCGGCAACGCAATCCAAATCCAAACACGAGATCAAGAGCACAAAGCAAGTAAAATAGCAAAAATACAGGAAATCAAAAGTGTGAGTGTGAGTGTACGGGGTTAGAAATGGGAAAATATGAAAGATTTTGAAATTTTAAACCATTTGGCCTTTTAAAACCTTTCAATTCGTGGCCCTTTCGGCGGTGTTAGTAATCCACGCCGAACCACTCGGTGATGCGCTGAGTGGTAACTTACCTCTTCGAGTTTTACAGGACTCCCAATTATCTTGGGGGTCCAAACGGTAGACAAAATTGGGCTCACCGACCTGTTCGGCGAGACGCCGATTAATTAATTGGCCCGCCGAGTTTTACAAACCTCCACCTAAAATTTTGTTGGTCCAACGACGGTCCAAGTCGGGCTCGCCGACCTCTCCAGTGAGACGCCAACTGGACTCTATGGATCGCCAATCTGTATATTCTCAAACACACTTCACTTTCAACCTACACAATCAACACCCATTATTTAAAATCAAACTTAAAGCATTAAAAACTTGGGTTGCCTCCCAAGAAGCGCCTTATTTAACGTTGTGGCACGACAGAGATAGCTATTCAAGCTACATTTTTGGGATTGGCCATTGCATTGTTTCCGTTGACGCTCATCTCCTCCTTTGTTTTACACCAACAACACAAAACCAAAACTAAAAATAAGTAGATTCAACTATAACTATAAAGATCACAATTCAACTTTAATAAAAGAATTTCAAACAACACCACTCCCCGGCAGTGGTGCCATTTTGATTAACGGTTCAAGCACACCTCATACAATTCTAGGTGCAAACGATCGTTAAGCAGTATAAAACCCAATAATTGAGTTGGGGTCGAATCCCACAGGGAGCGGTACGTGTTCAAATTCGACTATGAAGTACAAATGTGATCTAACTAGCTATCGAAATATATATTATCAGAAAAGGACACATTACAAATCAAAGGGGTGACATCAAATGTCAGATGGGGGTTTTGATTTGTAATTATCAACTACAAATAGCAGTCACAAACAATAAGAATTAACAATAATGAGACGGATTCTTGGGATGTGATCGATTATAGGCAATATAGACATATGTTTAATTACAACTATTAGTAAATAGCTAGATATTAGTGTGTAGGCTAGGCTATAGGGGAGGTAAATTTTCTCTCGAACGATTTACCCCGAATCAAGTGATTTCTCTCGAACATCAACAAGCATGCACACTAAGAGCAACCCACACCTTAATCCATTCACTCTCTCGAGCTAAATGTGTGGAATTGGGTTTAGGATTCACTCTCTCGAGCTGAACCCAAATCAACCTAATACCCACAAACCATTAATCAAAAACCTTAGTTCTAAAACCTCTCTCTCGATCAAGCCAAGAACACAAACATAGAACTGTATTTGCAACTACAATTCTTAAATTAAACCACAGTTAATGATTAAACTCACTTTTAAATAGCATTTAAAGTAACAATTAGCAATATCCATAAGCTAAATTAGCCCATAATCACATAATCACGCCCCAAGAATTTGAGGTTTTAGCTAGACATTATAAAAAGGTAGAAACAGTTACCAAATTGATTATCCATCAACTGGGTAAGAGTGATTTTGTCTTGACAATGCTTCAATTTGATGAATATCGAAGATCCACTTCCAATTTCTCAAAAGTGAATTTCTACAATCCTTCAAAACCTAGGGAAGAACTCTAGAGAAAACACTCTCTACACTAAGATGGGTTAAAAATTTGATATTATATTAATGTTCAACATGTAATTTATAGTCACTGAAAATAAGCCACGAAGGGCCACTCAGTGAAGTAAGTCGGGCTCACCGAACCACTCGGCGAGCCTCCCTTTGACCTCTTCCATTGCCCTTTTGCCTTAGCATTCAGCATCCTCGAGGTCTGTAACTTTGGGTGATCTGTCTTTGCTTCGCGGAACGACTCGGCGATTCGTCGACTACTCATTTTCATCACCGACTTGGTCTCTTCCTTCAAGGCTTGGCACACTGGAACTTTAGGCGGTGAGATTAGCCACTCGGCGACACGCCGAGTGCTCTTGGCGAACTTCAGGCTCGCCCTTCTTCATTTCTTCAGCTTGTTTTGTTTCTTTTTACCTGTTAGTGTCCTTGCTTTTCTCCTCAATCCATATACCTGAAAACCAAGGAATTAACATCAGTTTATAGCACAAATTAGGCATTTGAGGAAACTAAATCTATCAAAACAAAGCCCTAAATGATTCCAAATCTCAGACTCATTAGACATCTTATCGGCCTCGGCCTCCCAAGTAGCACCCTCAACTAACTGATTCCTCCACAAAACTTTCACGGAAGCAACTTCTTTATTTCACAACTTCTTGACTTGCCGGTCTAAAATCTCAACTGGAACTTCCTCATAAGAAAGACTCTTATCAACTCCCAACCCTTCTAAGGAAACTATGGATGTCGGATCACCAACACATTTCTTTAACATAGAGACATGGAAAACCGAATGCACCGATGCCAACTCATTTGGCAAATCTAACTCATAAGAAACCTTACGAACACGCCTGAAAATCTGATATGGGCCTACATATCGGGGACTAAACTTCCCTTTCTTACCAAACCTCATTACACCCTTCATAGGTGAAATTTTCAAGTAAACCCAATCATGAAGGTCAAATTCAAGATCCCTTCTTCTCACATCGGCGTATGACTTTTGCCGACTTAGAGCTATTTTCAACCTTTCTCGAATAAGTTAAAGTTTCTCTATGGCCTCATGTACCAATTTGGGACCTATTAGGGCAACTTCACCCACCTCAAACCAACCTATGGGAGATCTACACCTCCTACCATATAGGGCCTTAAATGGAGCCATATCAATACTCAAGTGATAGCTATTATTATAGGCAAACTCAATCAATGGCAAATGGTCATCCCAATTACCCTTAAAATCAATCATACAAGCTTTCAACATATCTTCCAAAGACTGAATAGTACGCTCCGCTTGCCCATCGGTTTGGGATGAAAAGCCGTGCTAAGATCAACCTTAGTGCCAAGCCCTTTTTGGGAAGACTTCCGAATTTTTGATGTGAATTGGGTACCACAATCAGAAATAATGGATAAAGGCACTCCATGCGACCTCACCATTTCCCTCAAGTATAACTTAGCATAGTCCTCCGCCGAATAGAAAACCTTGACGGGAAGGAAATGAGCTGATTTCATCATCCGATCTACTATCACCCAAATAGATTCATGTTGTCACTGGGTGCGAGGCAAACCAACAATAAAATCCATATTCAAGTCTTCCCACTTCCAAGTAGGAATGCTAATATCTTGGGACAAACCTCACGGTTTCTGTTGCTCAACCTTAACTTGTTGCCAATTTGGACATTTAGCCACAAATCCCGCAATATATTTCTTCATCCCATTCCACCAATAGACTTCCTGTAAATCATGGTACATCTTGGTGGCTCCCAGGTGAATGGAATACCGCGAACTATGGGCTTCAGCTAATATATGTTCCGTCAAATCATCTACATTAAGAACACACAAACGACCTTGGTATCTAAGTACCCCATCTCCTCCTTGGGAGAAAGCCTCTACAGATTTCTTAAGTACCGCCTCTTTCAATTCCACCAAAATTTGATCAAGACCTTGTTTATCTTTCACATCGGCTACAAAAGATGATTCGAAACCATTGTGAACCATAACACCACCCTTGGTGGAGTCCACCAATTGAACACCTAATCAAGCCAATCTATGAACATCTTGAACAAACTCTTTCTTTTCCTCTTCAATATGAGCAATACTACCCATAGATAACCGACTAAGAGCATCCGATACCACATTAGCTTTACCGGGGTGATCAAGAACACTCATGTCATCATATTTCAATAACTCAAGCCACCTTCGTTGGTGAAGATTCAAATCATTTTGATTAAACACATGTTGCAAACTCTTGTGGTCGGTAAACACATCTACATGCATACCATACAAATAATGCCTCCAAATCTTTAAGGCAAAAACAATCGCCGCTAATTCAAGGTCATGGGTAGGATAATTCTTTTCATGAACTTTAAGTTGCCTTGAGGCATAGGCAATCACATTCCCATTTTGCATAAGCACACAACCTAACCCAATTCGTGAAGCATTACAATAAACCACAAAACCATCCGTCCCTTCCGGTAAGGTCAACACCGGAGCGGAAGTAAGTCTATCTTTCAACTCTTGAAAACTATTCTCACACATCTCGGTCCATATGAACATAGCCTTCTTTTGAGTCAAAGCCGTCAAAGGAGAGGCAATAGAAGAAAACCCCTCTACAAATCGTCTATAGTAATCGGCTAAACCCAAGAAACTTCTAATATCCGAAAGAGTTATAGATCTAGGCCAACTCTTGACCGCATCCATTTTCTTAGGATCTACCTCAATACTCTTACTTGAGACAATATGACCAAGGAAATCTATAGATCTCAACCAAAATTCACATTTGCTAAACTTTGCAAAAAGTTGTTGGTCCTTAAGATCTTGCAACACGATTCTTAAATGATCCATATGCTCATTCTCACTCCTTGAGTAGATCAAAATATCATCGATAAACACAATCACAAACATGTCTAGGTATTGCCTAAACACTCTATTCATTAAGTCCATAAACGCTGCCAGAGCATTAGTAAAAAAACGACATTACTAGGAATTCATAATGACCATTCGAAAAGCTGTCTTCGGAATGTCATTTTCTCTGACCCTCAATTGGTGATAACCGGATCGAAGATCAATCTTAGAGAAATAACTTACCCCTTGAAGTTAGTCAAACAAATCATTTATCCTTGGAAGAGGATACTTATTCTTGATAGTCACCTTGTTCAACTGACGATAGTCAATGCACATACGAAGAGAACCATCATTCTTTCTAACAAACAAAACTGGAGCACCCATGGAGAGATACTCGGTCGGATGAAACCATTGTCTAATAGATCCTTCAATTGCTCTTTCAACTCCTTAAGTTCTGCCGGAGCCATACGATAAGTAGGAATATTGATAGGTTGTGTATCTGGGAGAAGGCCTCTACCAAAGTCTATTTCCCGCTCGGGAGGAATATCGGGTAGGTCATCTGGGAACACTTCCGGAAACTCATTTACAACGGAGACCAACTCAAGAGGAGGGATTTCGGAATGTACATCCCTCACCCTTACTAGATGGTAAAAGCAACCTCTAGTTATCATCTTTCTAGCTTGAAGACAAGAGACAAATTGACCCTTAGGCATAGAATTTCTCCCCTTACACTCTAGGACAGGCTCATTTGGAAACTGAAATTTGACTACACGAGTTCTACAATCAATAGAAGCATAACATGAGTGCAGCCAATCCATACACAAGATAACATCAAAATCTAACATATCAAGCTCTACCAAGTCAACAAGAGTAAATCTATGGGACAAGGAAATGGGAAACTTTCTATAGACCCTCTTAGCCACAATAGAATCACCAATAGAAGTAGAGACAGAAAAAACTTCTAACAACACATCGGGGAGCACATCAAATCTCATTGCCATATAAGGAGTCACAAAAGACAAAGTAGCACTGGGATCAAGTAAAGCATACACATCTAGTTGAAAAACTTTCAACGTACCGGTAACCACATCCGGAGAACTCTCTTGGTCACCTCTAGTCTGAAGAGCACAAAAGCGGTTTTTCTTAGGAGCATTGGAACCGGCACCAATAGTAGCAGCTTTCTTTCCCTCTCTCCCTTTAGCCGCGAGCATCGGGCAATCCCTCATTTTGCGACCACTTTTTCCACAACAATAACAACCATTTGCGCTAGCTAGGCACTTACCATCATGGTTCCTTCCACACTTGGTGCAATTTGGCCTAGGCATTGAAGATCCACTACCATTACCTCCTTGAGGCTTAGGTTTAAACACCCTATATTGGTTGAAATTCGGAGGATCATTAGAGAAATCTCGGTCGGAAAACTTTTGTCAGAATCTAGGACGACCTTCCCCATTGGACCTTGCATGAGAAAAGTTACCATCACCGGTCTTAGCCCTTTTTACCTCTCTAGAATTTTCCTTGAGTTTATCCTCAATTTGTTGTTCATGTACCATGAGACGAGAGATATCCATGTCATGAATGAGCATGGCGGTTCGGCACGCTTTAACCACCATTTTGGACACCTCCGCAACGAACTTACTCATTGTAGTCCTTGAATCCGCAACCATTGTTGGAGTAAATTTTGACAACTGAGTGAACTTTAGAGCATACTTCCTCACACTCATACTCCCTTGCCAAAGGTTAATGAGCTCGAGCACCTTGGCTTCCCTCATCTCTAGGGGAAAGAATCTATTAAGAAAAATAGATTTGAACTTCTCCCAATAAAGAGGACCCACATCTTCCGGTTTCCCTTCTTTCCATTGATTATACCATATTTAAGCAACTCCTTTTAGTTGATAAGTGGCCTACTCCACTTTCTCTACCGGCGTAACTCCCATGATCATCAAAACCTTATAGACCTCATCGATAAACTCTTGAGGATCTTCCTCAACTTTGGAACCATAAAACTTTTGAGGGTTCATCCTTGTGAGGTCCCTCACCCTTGAAGACGTCGTACCCACATTTGGGTTCATGGGTACCACAACCTCCCTATTTGCTTGGGCCGTCACCACTTGAGCCAACACTTGGAAAGCATCCCTAAACTCTGCATTGGACACTTGTTCGGCCAAAGGATCGACCGGAACTTGAGGAGCCTGGGGATGAGCTTTTTGTTCCTCATTCTCCCTCACATTCCTTCTAGCATAAGCTCTTCGGGTAGCCATATCCTGAAGAACATAGGATAAAGATTAGGAGAGAGACTTTATAGAGTTAGACTCTATCGCACGTCTTAAGAGAAATGAAAGAAGTGGAGTTTCCTACTCATCTTGTAGCCTCTCATTCATAAATATGGCGCGCTTCACACTCATGAACAAAACTCTACTAGACATGGCTATGAGACATCCTAGGACCATTCTAAACCTTGTGCTCTGATACCAAGTTTGTCACGACCCAGGGGTATCTCCTAGATATAACATGACGTATAGAACCCGGAAGGACTCCATACAAGCCACTTAGCTGTCATAACATAAGAAATAGAACAATAAGAGTAAACACAATAGTCCAAGTCTAAATCATTTTATAAAACAAAAAGCAGAAGTCTAAACTCATGTCTCATCATAGCCATCTAATACAATCAAATGAAATTTGGGTCTAGCCCATATATCATGTTCAAAACGAAATACAAGAAAGAAACTAAGAAGATAAAACTCCATCCTCGAACCATTAGGACTTACCAAAGCTCGGTAATATCTCAAGTCAACCTCTAGCCACAAAAACCTGAAACCTGACTGTCGGACCCTACATTTGGAAAACATATAGGCAAGAGTATGCCTTAGTACAAAAAAATGTATCAAGTGTGATAGCCATGCATAAAACATTTGAAACATGCTAAAAGGGACATTTCATTTCATAATATGTATTTGACCAAGCTAAACATCATATGAAAGATTTATAAAAGCATAAGTCATAAATCATGGTCAATGCAAGTTAACTTCATCTTTAAAACCTTTGAACTCCTATGCGATACTCCTTAAGTAACCTTAATTCATTATTACTTGTGGGGAAATTAGCCTTAACCGACATGAGACCATGTGAGCTATAACATGGAATCCGGTGTCTACCCCACACCGAAAAGAGGTGTTCTACTTGCCTAAGGTAGAACTTTGAACTTCTAGCTTAAGTGGATCCACTAGCTAATCAACCGATGTGGGCACATAGTTTATGGGATAAAGAGATTGCTACTAGAAACCCGGCCTCTACTACGGGGAGCTTCCATCTCATGAGATTACTTTTGAAACCCGACCTCTACTATGGGAGAGCTTTCATCTCACTTTCAATATCGACTCGGTGCTAAGCATAAATTCCCATGAAATAGTCATTTCTTACTTGACTTCATTACTCATGAAAAGGTGACCGATTCAAGCTAGTTTCATTAAGATAACTCCTAGTCTTTGATTCAATTAGGTGAGAAAACCTTTCAACCTAAGAATCCTTTCTATGTGATAAAACCTTTCACATCATGCTAGTATGTGTTTTAGTGAGAATGTCCTGTCACAACACAACATAATCATCATTGGTAATTTACTCTCAAAGCACCCTTAAAAGATTTGCATAGATTCATAAAACAATTCATAAGTCCATAATTTACCTCCTTGAGGTCAAAATCCAGTTTCAATCATCAACTCTTAGAAAACAGGGGTTAGATATGGATTTCATCATAAATTCATGTAAAACTAGTAATACATGCTCAATTTCATAAAACTATTCCTTGAAGATCAAAATCCCATAACATATAGTTCATAACTTGAAAACATAGGGATCACATGCGTTCATAGGGGAATTCATCATAAAAGCATTAAAATTGATCAATTCATGCATACAAGATCATAATTAAAGCATTTAAATCAACAATAATAAGAACCCATGATAATTGAAGAAAACCCTAACTCAATTGGGGAATTCTACCATTTGAAATAGAGAAATTTAGGAGATCCATGGATGAAAGGAATCCATGGATGAAAACTATCATAACTTAACACAAAATGCTAACCTTCAATGGAGGAATTTGAACCTTAGCTTGAAAACCCTAGGTGATTCCTTCTTCTTCTTCTTCAAGTTCTAGAGAGAGAATATTTGAGAGGGATTTGGTCTATTTTTTTGAGAATTTTGAAGAATGAAGTAAATAGGGTAAATTTGGGGTTAAAAAGGTTGATATAGGGGTCCTAAATATAGAAAAACCGACATAGCTTAGGAACTAATAAATTAGGAAAAGACCCAACTAACCTTTAGAATTAACTTCCAGTAGTCCACCGACGGACCCAGTCGACGGACCCAGTCGACGGACCGTGGTCTGACCTACGGTCCTTCCTGGTGGACGGTGGATGGACTTCTAGGGCTTGATTTTTGGGCTTCAAACCATGGACCCTGACCACGAACGGTGGTCTAACCTACGGTCCGTAGGTTAGGCCGTAGTTCTTGGCCTCAACTACATAGCCAAGGTGACAAACCCACGGACCTACCTACGGTCCATGGTTCAACCCACGGGCCGTGGTTGGCCTCCGTGACCGGCACCTGCTAATTCCAAAATCTGGTTTATTTTCCCTTTTTCGGATACGGGGTGTTACACTAACAGGGATATTTACAAATAGTACTACTTGAGACTCAACATGAATGCACACGAGTTTCAATCTACACATGCAATGTTCAATTGTGCACCAAAAGTTTCAAACTCTGACTAGTTATCATCAAATAGAGTTCAAGCTCACAATGCTCACTTCAAATGCAAATTCATGCTTAACAAAAGTATTTGAATGCCCTCACACGAAGAATGATTTCATGCTCTCACAAAGCCAATCAAAGATTATAATTTCAGGAATCAAAATCAACTCTCACGCTCTCAATGATAAACACATGCATGAATTTACCCATAGGCTTGCCCATATTTTCGGATCAACAAATCATTCGGCTTATGCAAGATCACAAAGTTTTTCAAGGCTTGTAATTGGGCTGAGGGTAAAGGTATGATCATTTCTTCTTAGTGACTTCCACCTTCATGAACCATGGCTCAAATTTTACTTATTTCCTTTTCTTTCATTCTTTTCATCTTCACAACCCACCCTTGGCATATTCAAAACACACAATTTTTGGTATAGCTCATCGGATACCCCTTTTCTTTCCACAATGCACAATTAATAGAAATTTTTCATTACTTTTCTCTTGTTGCTTTTCTTTCTCTCTTTTTTTTATACGGAGGGGTTCCATCTTTTTATTCAACATATGTTTTCAAGGATGGATTTCACAAACATCTTGCTCAATTTATTTCATCATTCTTACCATACCCCCAACTTAGGCTTTTGGCCTAAGCTGGCTATTCAAATAGATCAATGCTTCATGAAGGTTTTAGGAGGGGAGGACAAGGCCATTTGTGTTCATATTTCGTCTAAAGAAAAGGTTAGGCTCAAATGGTGCCAAGCTAGATTCACAAACTCAAAAGGTGGTCATACAAAATATATAGAAATTTGGTTCACTCTCAAATATTTATGCCTAAGATCATTTCCATCATTCACCAAAAATAGTTAATTGGACCAACGGGGCAAGTTCTAGATATTACCATGCACAAATTTCAAGTAAACCTCATCACACAAGGCATTGAACACAATCATCGATCATGACTTTAGAAGCTAAGCTCGCGTGCAATGGTCATTGCCAAAACTCACCACGACAAATCAGCTAGTCACAATGAGATGCTAAGAGTTCACACAAGACTTACGCAACTCAAATTTCCTCGTTGGACTAGCACAACATATTGTTCATCAGAAGCACTATTCAAGTCATTGGTATTGGTCACAATCGAAACTCAAATGTACAAGAGAACATCCACAACATTCACAAATCAAGTAATCAAGAGATGAATCAATGAGATTTAAACCAACATTCACAATTTATGCCATAACGAACGAGAAGTTTTGGACACAAATAGTAGCACCAAAATAGTAAAAACAAACAAACATCCAAAACAAAACACAATACAACCTAAGGGGATAGGTATCAAGATACCTTCACCCCACCAAAAGAGCTAAACAGTGTCCTTATTGTAAAAGAAAATCAATGTCTCAAAAGATAATAAAAATGCCGGAGAGTCAAGATCCCCCTTTCAGGCTAAGCCTGAGGTGAACTATGTGTAGCTGGCGTGGCCTCAATTGGGGCATCAATGCCTGGCTGATCTCCCACACTGGAAGGCTGAACAGTGATATCCTCCGTAGGTTGAGACCCACTTGAGCTAATCATGGATGTGTCACACAAAGAAGCCTCCATCCCTATCTGGACCACAGCACCCTCCAAGTCCTCGAGACTATCATACACCACCTCATCATGAGTCCCTATCTCCTCTTCATCTGTCTCCTCTAGATCAGTCTCCCCATCATCCCCAGCTGCATCTACGTCTTCGGTCACAGGATCCAGAGGAATCTCAGAAGTGACTAGAATATCAGAACTGGGTCCCTCAGGTATGTCTACTCTATCCCATAGAATAGTGATGTCCGTGGACTTCAGCTTATCCACATCTCGTCGGAGTCCAACAATATCAGCCTTCAAGGCTGTCAAAACAGTGGCCTATCGGTCACTCTGCTCACATGCCTCCATCCTATCAGTCAGGACATTTAATTCTTGGCCATGGCGCGTGATCAATTCACACTGTCCTCTTAACTCCTCCTGAATGGGAGCAAGAGCAGCCTCAAAAGCCCGCTCGATCATGGAAGGAACAACTGCCTCAACTCTAGAAGCACGCACATTGGCTGAATGGGCGAGGTGGCCCATTTTATATAACATGGCAAGTATCAATGGGGGACGAGAGACATTAGCAGCAACAGAAGTAGCAGGGGTGAAAGAGCTAGGCATACCTGTCAGCTCACCGACCGGAGTAGGAACTGTAGTATCAGCCTCTATAGCCTCTAAATCGACAGTTGGGGATGTATCCACCGGTGTTGTCCTCCTCCGCTAAGACTCCTCATTTATATACTCAACCTCAATCCTCCTGATGTCAGTAGATGAGGTAGGAGTCACCTCAATATTGTTCTTCACCACAAATGGCACTCAAGCCCGACGACACATATCGCTTATGTGAACCAAAAAAGGCAACAAGGTCTGACTCTGTTTGGCCCTCATGGCCATCTCTTGAGCATTAATGGACCCCAAATTTAGCCTCTCCCGTTCAATAATGCACCCTAGAAGTGCAGCCTTCGAATGCCGGATGATGGACTCATTTTGGGACGACATCATGGTGTTGCTGATAAAACCGAACCAATACCTAGCAGCCACATTCAGATCTCTCTTCTCAATCGGGACCACCGCCTCTATCCATGGGGTGTAGCATTAAAAATTAATAGGGCCAACCATCCCTTCAAATCATCTAACGACTTGGTTTTTATCTGAGTAGAAAAAAGTGGGTTATACGGACTGTGCGCGCAAGCAAATCATTGATGTCCATCTCATTGCATTTAACATTCTTCCCACGCACCTCAACAAACTCTAAGGGTACCACCGGCCAAGCTTTCTTTTTCCCTTTCGCGAGCAACTCGGGATAACTCTCATAAAACTCTCTAACCCAAGTAGGCACGTACGGATTCCAGGGATTTGCGAACTGCTCAAATATATGAAACCGAAATATCTCCCACACTGCTGGATATCTATCAACTACCCCATCTGTGGACAACCTCTTCTCCTCTAGAATTGTTAGCATATCGGTGGCCTTCAACCAATTCATAGAGCGTGGCAGAGGTTCTTTGGCCGGAGGCACTTGCGGTGCCTATTTTGCAGCCTGTGCTGGAGGTGGTAGAGGTGTCGGGAGTGCCGGAAGTCATGCTGGATCATGAAGTGCTTTGGAGAGCATCTCAGCACGTCTTCGTTTCAGTGTCCGGTCATCTGCTGGCACTGAATCATGAATTGAGTCCTAGACCCCACATCATCCTCACTCTCGGATTTAGACTTGGTGAGGTGGGTGGAATATACACCCATGCTATCAGAGCTAGAGCTGTTCGAACAAGGCTCTACTGGCTTCTTTCTCTTTCCCCGATCACTTGCTTGAGTTTGTCGAGGTCTAGTAGATCGAGGAGGTGCAACCTTCGCAGTAATAACAACCCCTTTCGCCCTTTTTCAGGGTGGTGGACCCTTTCCTGGAAATTTTGGTCTAGCCATATTTGTCAAAATGGGCAAACAAAATGAATGCGGTTGCAATGAATTAGTGAAACATCAATTTTCAAAAAGTTACAGAAAAAATCACCAAAACCACTCGGAGAATCGCCTATATCATTCGACAGGCAAGAAACGGTTCGCCGAAAGTAACAAAACACAACCACAACAAATCAGCACAAATTGGCGGGGAAAAAATTCATACAATGAATCACCGAACTTGATCGGTGAGGCAAAACTGGCTCGCCAAAAATCGCTGAATAAATTTACAAAAACTAGGCTTCAAGATGGCGAGGACAAGCCTATTCGGTGAATCCCCAAGTCAACTCGGCGAGAACATGCGTATCACCAAAAGTCACAGAATAATTCAACATTAATTCATGTCAAGTAGGCGATCAATAGGCCATTCGGTGAATCACCGAGTCACTCGGTGAGCTCGACTCAGCTCACCAAATGGCTTGATGTGTCAAATTCCAAGCCAAATTTTCAATTTTTCAAGCATCAACCTATGAAAAAGCAATTCAAACACAATCCTACGCAATTCAAGGCTACCCACTATGTAATTTTAAGTCGGGGTACTCAGACTTCCCCCAATCGATTCAAATTCAACCAAAACGATGACTTTACCCTTAAGAACGACGTCACCCAATCCATCATTGGGAAAAATTAAGTAGTTCGGTTGAAATCAGGTTACTCAGACTTCACCCACATTAAACCCAACATATTACAACCAGAATTCAAACAATTTTATCGCAAAACTCAACTAATTTAGGCTAACCAAATTCTCTAACATGCTTGATCACAAATTCAATCTCAACGAGCAATTTTTACAAACCATCAAAGCACCCAATGAATCCAAGAACTACTCAAAAATATGCTCAACACAATTTATGCAATTAAAGCAAATACGGGAAACCAACTCAAATGAAGACACAAAATCAAAAGACCAAGGAGAGAGGACTGGATAAAACTTTAGATTCTGACCACAAGAGAACACCCACAAGATATAAACTATAAAGAAGTAATTTAGAGGTTTATAAAGAGAGAACAAGAGTCGTAAAGTTCAAAATAATGAACGGTTTTGAATTTCAAGGCGGTTGAAAGGCCATGACCCTTCATTTCGCGCCTAGTTCGGCAATGGTCACTAACTTCACCGATCCACTCTGCGAATCACCGAGTAGACCTTAGCCCGCTGAAGTTAACGAAATTTCAGCCATTTAGTTGGTCCAAAGGGAGATCAATGTCGGGCTCGCTGAACTACTCAGCGATTCGCCGAGTGGGTATTGAGCTCGCCAACTTGCTTTTTTCTCCCAAACTTTGAATTTTCACCTGCACATCCAACAAATGTTATTCAAATAGCACGAAATAAAACTTAGATTTCCTCCCAAGAAGCACCTTATTTAACGTCATGGCATGACGTGACCATGTGATCATGAATCAGTTTTCGGATTCACCAAAGTATCACTTGGGAGACCCCCTTTCGTTCTTGGATTTAAATGAGACGAGATTTGACCCATCTATGATTCAAGATGCTTAATGGATACCGAGTGTGATATGACTATTTAGTTTACAGAAGAGACGTTATCTTTCATCTTCTTGAGCACTTTGTTCGATCCTTCCACCTTATTCAACATACAAGCAAGCATATCCTAGATACGAAAGTTTTCAGGATCAACCCTTGGTTCTTTTCTCTTTCGACGTTCATGGGGAGGCACATAGTGATCTTTATCTCCATCTCGATCCCTCCAATTCACACTACGGTCACACCATTCATGATATCGATCTCTCAAACTATCATCGCAATATCTATTCCAACCTTGGTTCCCGCCCGGCCTTGGATAGATCAGACGAGAACCCCCCGCTTGATTTGCCATGAAATGAACTTCTTCATTGTGCGTCATCAGGGTTTACACCATTATAAGTACCGACCATATTCACAGCCTTGTGACTACTTCCCATGACATGCTTCGTCAATAGGTCAATTTGGGTCATCATCTTGGTTATGTTTTGATCTCGCTCTTGGTTCTTTTCCATTTTTTCCTTCGTCAGCCTAAGATTCAAAGGGGACACTTGATCTTCTCTTGTGTACCGTGCACAATTAAATTTTGTCATCTAATCAAGGAGGGTCGATGCTATGTCAAACAGTTGTCTCATGATTCCACCACGAATGAGTTGGTCTGCAACACCTTTGTTGATCGTGTCAAGACTCCGATAGAAATATTGCAATAATAGATTGTCCGGCAACCCATTATTCGGACATTGGAGAACTAATTTTTTGAAACGCTACAATGTCTCATGGATAGGTTCGCCATAAATTTGCTTGAAATTATGATTATTATCCTTCAACTTAACAATCTTCGAAGGATGGAAAAACCTTTCACAAAACACCTCTGTGAGCTCCTCTCAAGATGTAATCGAATCCCTTAGTAGTTTGATCAACCACTTTGTTGCTTCCCCCATTAGAGAAAAGGGAAACAAACGGAGTCAAACTGACCCTTGAGTGATGTTCTTGAAGGAAAATGGCCCACACATATTCACGAAGTTTCGGATGTGATCATGAGGGTCCTCATGAGCCAGTCCTCCAAAGAGACCCTTCATTTGCAACAGCTGCAACATTGTGTTGGTCACATGAAACATCGCATTACCCACAGTTTGAGGCAATTGAATAGCACCCGCACTTCCCAACCGATCCTCATTGACATCATGTAAATTACTGATGTCATCATTGTTCCCAAGTTGACTTGCGTTGTTCCTATTTACACTTATTTCTTCTCATGTTTTAGAACAGGCAACAAGAAAATAAATAAGATAATTCAACTACAATAAAATTAGTTCACGAATACACTTCAATAAATGAATTCTAAACACTACTCCCCCGCAGTGGCACCATTTTTGACAACACTCAACTAAACTTCATCCAATTCTAAGTGTAGGTGGTTACTAAAAAGTATAAACCCAACTAAGAGTAGGGGTCGATCCCACAGGGAGTGATACGGTAAAGAATTCAATTAAGAAGTAAAAATGTGTCCTAATCATCTGTAGAAGTAAAGGTTTCGTAACATTAAAACGAATCACAAAGTTTCGACGATTAATATCAAATGGGGGATTTGGTAACCAATTTAAGAGAAAGATTACTTAACACATGAAGTAATCAAGTAGAGATGGAACCTTAGGAGTGTGATCATCTGAATGCTAATTTCGCGTTATGGGTGATTATTATTTGCTTAAAGTTATTAAATCTCAATGGGTAAGCTAGATTTTGAATACAATAGTCATTTCTCAATGAACTATTGCGCTTCAAGTGAGTTCTCTCGAACCTCAACAAGACTAACACAGCCAAACAACCCAATTCGTTAATTAACCTACTCTTTTAAGCTGGTTTTGTAAAGACGCAATCAAACCTACTTTCTCAAGCTAGATTTCAAAGACGCAATCAATACAACTATCAATCAATGATTCTACTCGATTACCTCTTTCTGAAGCAACCATAGAGAACTAAGCTAGAATTGAATTTGCAACTACAATTCCTCAATTAAAACATGAACAATTAATTGAACCCACTTCAAAACAACATTAAAATCAGCAACTATAAACACCTATTAGCTAATTAACGCATTCGATTACATAATCACACCCCTAAGGGAATGGGTTTTAGCTAAGCATATTGAAAAAAAAGTAATCGTTACCAACAAAGATTTTCATATGATTTGCTAACGATCTGCACTCCCCAAATGTTGAAATCAAAGATAAAATCTTACAATCTATGAATCTAAATCCCAAATTCTACTAAAAATGTAAAAATAATGTTCTAGAATGTAAAAACTCTCAAAAACCCAGAAGTCAACAGTGTGGGATCTCTTTTTATTCTTTCAAAAATTATATTTCTACGTTTCCAAAATTTCAGCACTAATTCAACTCAGCAAAGTAAGTCGGAATCAATGCTAATTTCAGCGATCCGACGTGTTGCTCTTCTTCTCGCCTTTTGGCTTGGCTCCTTCATCAAATTATTCTAGAACTTTTGACGAGCTTGATCACTATTACCGATCCATTCGGCGTGTCGCCAAATTTCCCATTCGCTTACGAAGTTGGTTTTGTCCATGGGATAATTTACTAGAAATTTAGGCAAGCTGGAGGCCCACTCGGCAAGTCGCCAAGTTGATTTTGCGAGCTCCAGCTTCTCTTTTCTTTAACTTTTTCAACTTTTCATTCATTTTTGCATCATAATGTCCTTGACTCACTCTAAAGCCTTCATTGCTGCATATCAACATATTAACATCAGTTATGAGCGTAAAACAGGCAATTAGGACACTAAATCCTTGAATAATAAACCGTAAATAAGTCGAAATCCCCGACTCATCACTCACAACCATAAAGTTTATTATTACTTCAAATCAATTCCTACATAACCATTTATATTCACCAAATTCTTTATTTTTTAATCAAATTTATTTAATAACCAAATTGACCAACAAATGGCTCAAAACAACAATGTTGGTTCGTCTTCTTGGTCATATGATCGAGAAATGCATGTTCAATGTGAGAAGATTGTCCATACTATTTGGGAGGATTATACTAAAGTATAGTACACTACAACTTATGTTCAATTTTATCTTTTATTGAATTAAATTTTGATCAATAAATGTTGTATTTTCTTTAGAATAGCTCTATGATAGTATATTATGTGATTTTATAAACTTTTGCTTATTTGGTAAGATTGTATAAATAATTTGGACAATTTTAATAGTTTTTTAACTCATGGGGGTTTTATTCTTATGAGAGAATATACAACATAAAAATCCAAATTGCATGTCCATACAAAACTAACTTTATCTCATAATTTCATATCACATTGCCAAACGGGCCGTTAAGTAATCACTTCTTCTAATGTTGATACAAATTTTATTTATACATTCGTTCTTGTTTGGAGTCTCAAATACTAGTGATGAAAAATTTTGAAGGTGAAAATCATTGAACTTCTCTGTATCAATTCTTTTCCTAATTTCATCACTTGTCTCAATATTAATAAAACAAAAAATGTCCTCTTCATCTTCCACACCAATATCATCAGGAAATCAATTATCCTTTGGCATGTTCGAACCAATCGGCAGTATACCAACCTTATATTCTTGGTTATAATACAACACTGCCATATGCCAACCAAGCAAAGCAAAAGGCGAGCATGATGTAAGCAGACCGAGCCCGAGTGGTTCCTCTGGACTGTGGGGTCATTATGTGGAAGAAATTTGTGACCCCATGACAAAAGAAAGACATTGTCTTGGAATTTTTATGCGGCTCAATAAGAAGTTATATTTTTAAAGGGTGACATAAATTAATGGTTGTTCAACATTGTAGGGCTTTTTTCACATTTCAGTCACATTCAATTTTGTAGGGCTATTTTCATATTTCAATTGTTTTCTATGGGGTTATTTATGATTCATATGTGGATGTAGTTGATACAAATTATTCATATAGTTAACTCTAATAACCTTTTTTAGTTAAACATATATGAAAAAACCTTATATAAATTGAATAATCATTCATAACTCAATGTGTTATTAATTTTTTTCCTTGACAACAACACCATTAGTGACCCGATCATTGTGTCCCATTTCTCTGAGATTATATATCAAGGAAGAACTCTAAGTTAGTCAAATTGCTAATAAGAATACGGAATAGGGTTGCCTCTACAAGTTCCTAATGACTAAATGTGGGGTTTTCCAAATGAGTCCAAATATATAGGTAACCCCTTCAGTTCGTCCAAAATTTTATGGATTGGAATCAAGATAATTTGAATTGGATTCAATTTCAACTCATTCAAATCTTTACCCATTTTAAAAGAATCTTCAATTGAGCCCAATTTAATCTCCAATTTCAACCCGTTTTATGACATTTTATTTGCATTAATGTATGTTCATATATTGAATGTATGAATAGCTATCTATTTTATATTTTCTAGGATTTATATATCCATTTGTAACTTCTTATTTTTTTTAAGGTTTTTTTAGTTGAAATTTAAATTTTGGTTATAAAAGTTAAAAATAACAATATGTTATAATTATTGAGATTAAGGGCGTCCAATTTGGCGGGTCATGACCCAAGATGATTTTTATATCCCATTTGAGTCCAACTCATTTGAGCCCTAAGTAAACTTTGGTGGGTCATGACCCAGTCCAATTTCTATCTCAACCCATTTTAATATCTCTAATTTCAATGCAACCCGCCCATTTGACACCCTTAATTAGATGTTTGAGATGTTGATGAATTATTTCTTTTAATATTCATAATATTGAAGGTATAAGAATTACTTTTGATTGATTTACCGTGGTGTTGAGAGAAAGCAATATTTAAATAAATAATATATTTCAATTATAAAGTAATTTTAGTGTTGAAGAGTTACATCACTGGGATGAAACCCGTGAAAACATCACTTACTAGTTAGTGAAATGTCCCTTTTGATTAAACCAAAATATGAGTCACCTTTTATGTATTTTTTTTAAAAAGTGACCCTTTTGACTCCGTCCTTTTTATAATGGACATCTGTCTTCAATAGCTATAGATTCTTTTTATCGTGACAATATATATGCACACACCTAGTGTTAAATTAGATATGACAAGGCTTACTTCCTTGTAAGTTAAATTTTATGGGAACTCAGGCTAGCTAATCACTGTTTGTGTTAGGTTTTTTTTTTTTTTTTGTGCATGATATTATTGTCTCACTAAATTTTAATGCTTTTAGTCAATAAATTGAAATGCCATCTTTTTTGGGGGTAATTGAAAAAAATATATAGTTTTTATTTCTTGCAAATTACTTTTACACTAAGTTACATGCGCTTCGCACGATAATCGATGACCTCATTAAGATTATGAATGATCATTTTCTAAGATTCGAATATTAGAAATTTGGTATTGTCACATATATTAAGAACTTGAAAGATTATAAATTTTTACACTTTGATTAATTTTATCTTCTACATATTTTCAAATACGGAAAAGGGCCTAAAATACCCTTCAACTATGCGAATTGGTTTCAAGAATATCCTTCTTCTACCTTTCGGGCCTAAAATGCCCTTGACGTGAACCTTTGGTGTCTATTTTGCCCTTATCTTTAATAGCCTAAATTCATTAATGATATGTCACTATCCTATTGGGTATCCTAAAAATTAATTAAACTAATTTTAAAAAAAAAACATATACCTACCCCACCCAATAGCCCACCCGTAAACTTACCCAAATACTCAAACTTTCTGGCCAAACTCGTCTCTATTTTTATCCCCAAAGATCAATTCACCAGAGCTCCTGATCATGATCAGCATGATTTTAACTCCAAAACAATAGAAGATACTTAAGCAAAATTATCTACATGAGGGACCAAGTTCTAGGCAAATCTGATAATGCTCTCTCTGCTTATGAAATCTGAACTTATTGAGGACATGACCTTTGATAAAAGATTATGAGGGGCACAAATTAGATAGAAGGTTATGTTGTAGTTGTAAAGTATCCATTAAAAGAACTCATACCACACCTGGGAAGTAAAATCAATAGAAACATTGATAGATTACTTTCAAAAAAAAAAGATGAAGCAGCATCTTCAAGTAATCCCTATTACCATCTTCAAATTGGCATCTCTAAGTCGGACCAACAAATGAGACTTCCAAAATTATCAGATCAACATATAAGACTTCTAAATTGTTCCTTTTTTTAAATCAGCAAGTGTAACTTTTCTGAGAGATCGTAATTAGAGGTGCATATCCATATCCAATAACATCAATCAACTTTCCTTGTGTTCTACTCCTCAATCATAACTTAAATCAATCTAAGAGTGATAGATAAAGGAACGCAGGCAAAAGTAACAGTACCACAACTTTACGGATTCAAGCAGCTTAGACATTAGATATCCCCCGAAGTCTCTGACAACTTTGTGTTTGGGATCAAAGAATATAACATCTTGACAAAATAACTGCGAATACTTTACAACTACAACATAACCTTCTATCTAATTCGTGCCCCTCATAATCTTATATCTAAGGTCATGTCCTCAATAAGTTCAGATTTCATAGGCAGAGAGAGGATTATCATATTTGCCTAGAACTTGCTCCCTCGTGTAGATAATTTTGCTCAAGTATCTTCTATTGTTTTGGAGTTAAAATCCTGCTGATTATGATCAGTAGCTCTGGTGAATTGATCTTTGGGGATAAAAACAGACACGAGATTTGGCTAGAAAGTTTGAGTTATTGGGTAAGTTTACGGGTGGGCTATTGGGTGGGGTGGGTATATGGTTTTTTTTAAGTAGTTTAATTAATTTTTAGGATAGCCAATAGGATAGTGACACGTCATTAATGAATTTAGGTTGTTAAAGATAAGGGTAAAATAGAGCCTAGAGGTTGACGTCAAGGGCATTTTAGGCCCGAAAGGTAGAAGAAGGGTATTTTTGTACCAATTCCCATAGTTGAAGGGTATTTTAGGTCCTTTTCCGTTTCAAATATAATATCTGTTCTTTGATATAATTGGCTTCTAAATATTGAATGATTTTTCATAGACAAGTCAGCTATCAATTTCTCTATTGTTTTGTTCATGTGCATGCAAAGTATAAGATACTCAATTTGATGACCTATTATTCATTCCTTAGCCAGTACCATCTCATTTTCCTTTCTCTTCCATGTCATTATCCATAAACACCCCAAAATATGACATAATAAATTTATCATGTGAAAGATATTAGCCCCTCATGTTCTCAGATGTGTGTTCCTTGATTATTCTAGAGTTAGTAAATCATAAAAATATCTCATTAAATTTTTAAAAACCTTTTAAATCATATTTAAAAAATTGAAAATATTTTAAAATACATTAGTTTTGGCAAAAAAAAGATCAACTAAAGAATTATCAACAAACCAAATCACATTTTTGTAATTCTGCAGGCACCAACTGGGAAAAAATATAGGAAATAAAATAATTACAAGTAATTAGGAGAATCAAGAAAGGTTACAAGTAGCAATAGTTGTATTAGTTGAGACTGTCAAACTTTTTTCTATATTAACCATTAATAAAGAATAGAAAGGTAATAATTGAAATATTTATACTTATATACTACCTTAAAAGCATGAACTCCCTAACTTGAATGTTGAATTACTACAATACTCCCAACTTAAAACATCCAATTAAGTATATGTTTTATATTTTATATTATATTACATTTATTTATTTATTTATTTATATATTAAAATATATTAAAAGCATACACCTTTTCACATTGAAGGTTGGGACTTTTTCGAAGAGTTATGACTTTTTCAAAAAGTTGTGACTTTTCTAAAAAGTTATAATTTTTACAATGAGTTGTGATATTTTCAAAGGGTTGCAACTTTTCAGAAGGGCTGTGACTTTTCCAAAGAGTTGTGACTTTTCTAAAAGGTTGTGACTTTTCTAAAGAGTTGTGACTTTTTGGATGAGTTGTGACCTTTCTGAAAGGTTGTGAGTTTTCAGAAGGGTTTTGCCTTTTCTGATAAGGCACATGTCGCGACCCAAAAAATGGACGTGATGGCACTTGTCTAATCCCACCAAGACAAGTCGGCCTCAATGATGAGTCGGTAATTTCAACTCATTTAGGACTTATTATTCAATGATTTAGTGTCCTCAATGCCTATTTTGTGTTCATAACTGATGTTAATGTGTTAATATGCAGCAATGGAGGCGTAAGGGCAAGGACATGACATTACGTGGTGAAAAGGAGCGAAAAAGTTGAAAAGCTATAGAAAAGAGAAGCTGAAGCTCGTAAAGGCCACTCGGCGACTCGCCAAGTGAGCCTCCACCTCACCAAAAGTTCCAGTGAAGTAGTCCATGTTCCAAACCAACTTGGCGATAAAAAGGACAATTCGGTGACTCACTGAATGGATCAGCGATCGAGATCCAGCTCGCCTAAACTTCCAGAATAATTTGCTGATGAGGTGAGGCTAAAAGGCGAGAAGAAGCATAACTCGGTGGTTCACCAAGTTGACCGGCGAGCTCAACTAACCTCACTGAGTTGACTCCGTACTGAGATTTTTGGGAATGTATAAATTCATTTTTTGAAAGAGAAAAAGGAGTTCTCATATCGTGTATTCCTGGATTTTTGAGAGTTTTTACATTTTTTACATTGTTTAACATTCTTAGAGAAATTTGGAATTTAGATTTTGAGATTGTAAGATTTTAGTTTTGATTTCAACATTTGGGTATTGCAGATCTTTAGCAATTTAGATGGAAAACTTTATTAGTAACGATTTCTTGCTTTCCACTATGCTTAGCTAAAACCCCTTAGCTTAGGAGAGTGATCATGTAGTCGAATGCATTAATTAGCTAATGGATGTTATTAGTTGTTTATTTTAATGTTGTTTTGAAGTGGGTTCAATTATTTGTTCATGTTTTAATTGATGAATTGAAGTTGCAAATTTAGTTCTAGCTTAACTCTCTATGCTTGCTTCAGAAAGAGTTAATAGAGTAGAATGGTTGATTGATAGTTGTATTGATTGCGTCATTAAAATCTAGCGTGAGAAAGTGGGTTTGATTGCGTCTTTAAAAATCCAGCTTGAAAGAGTGGGTTAATTAAGAAATTGGATTGTTTAGTAATGATAAGATTGTCGAAGTTCAAGAGAACTTGCTTGAAACATAATAATTGATCGAGATATGACTATTGTATTCAAAACCTCGCCTAGCCATTGAGATTCAACAACTTTAAGAAACTAGTAATTACCCATTACGTGAAATTAACATTCGACTTATCACATTCCTAAGGTACGATCTCTAAATATTTACTTCCCGTGTTAAGTATTCTTTGTAATAAATTGGTTACTAATTCCCTCCATTTGATATTAACTATTGAGACTTCGTGATTTATTTTCATGTTACGAAACCTTTACTTCTACAAAAGATTAGGACACGTTTTTACTTCCTAATTGAATTCTTTACCGTATTACTCCCTATGGGATCGACCCCAACTCTTAGTTGGATTTATACTTGTTAGCGACCGCCTATACTTCTGGATGAAGTGTAGTAGTTGAGCGTTATAAAAAATGACGCCGCTGCCAGGAAGTGGTGTTTAGAATGCTTTTGTTGAAGTGTTTTCATGAACTAGTTTTATTGTAGTTGAATTATCTTATTTTTGTTCTTTGAAGAACTGAATTTGAACGGGAGCAATGCAAGTCAACTCTGGAACAATGATGACATCAAAAACTTGCACGATGTCAATGAAGATCGGTTGGGAAGTGCGGGTGCTATTCGAGTGCCTCCAACAGTAGGCAATGCGATGTTTCATGTGACCAGCATGATTCTGCAGCTATTGCAAATGAAGGGTCTCTTTGGAGGGCTTTATCATGAGGACCCTAATGACCACATCAAAAATTTCGTGGATGTGTGTGGACCGTTCTCCTTCAAGAACATCACCTAAGAGTCAGTCCGACCCTATTTTTTTTCTCTTTTCTCTAATGTGGGAAGCAACAAAGTGATTGACCGAACTACCAAGGGAATCGATTACTTCTTGGGAGGAGCTCATGGAAGTGTCTTATGAAAGGTTTTTCCCTCCTTCAAAGATGGTTAAGTTGAGGAATAATATTCAGAACTTCAAGCGAATTGATGGTGAGCCTATCAATGAAACATGGTTGAGGTTCCAAAAGTTGCTGCTCCAATGTCCAACTCACAGGTTGTTGGACAATGTGTTATTGCAATATTTTTATTGGAGTTTTGACACGGTCAACAAAGGTGTTGCTGACCAGCTCATTCAGGGTGGGATCATGAGACAACCATTTGACATAGCGTCGACCCTGCTTAATGAGATAAAGAAAATTAATCGTGCATGGTACATAAGGGAAGATCAGGTGTCTCCTTTGAATCTTGGGATAACAAAGGAAAAAAATGAAAAGAACCAGGAACTTGATGAGAATATGGCCAAGATAATAACCCAAATGGACCTATTGACGAAGCATGTCATGGGAGGTGATTACAAGGCTGTAAATGCAGTTGGTGCTAGTAGTGGTGCGAGTCCTGATGACACACAATTTGAGGCCATGTACAACGAATAGGTGTGATTCTTGTCAAACCAAGCAGTGGGTTCTTGTCTGAGTTATCTAAGGCCGGGCGGGAATCATGGTTGGAATATAGATCGCGATGATGGTTGGAAAGATTGATATCGTGAATGGCGTGACCGTGGTGCAAATCGGAGAGATAGAGATAGTGACAAAGATCTCTATGTGCCTCCACATGAACGTCAAAAGCGGAAGGAACCAAGGGCTGATCGTGAAAGCTTATGGATCGAGGATATGCTTGCTCGTATT
Source organism: Solanum etuberosum (assembly GCA_029582245.1). Lineage (NCBI taxonomy): Eukaryota > Viridiplantae > Streptophyta > Magnoliopsida > Solanales > Solanaceae > Solanum > Solanum etuberosum. The sequence goes on along the minus strand of JAJONR010003998.1, from coordinate 1,167 downwards.
TTGAACAAGGTGGAAGGATCAAAATAGTGCTCAAGGAGATGAAAGATGATGTCTCTACTCTAAATAAAATGGTTACGTCACACTCGATGTCTATTAAGCAGCTTGAAACACATATGGGACAGATCTCGGCTCATTTAAATCCAAGACCGAAAGGGGGTCTTCCTAGTGATAATTTGGTAAACCCAAAAAAAGAGGCATGATTACATGGCCATGTCGTGCCACGATGTTAAATAAGGCGCTTCTTGGGAGGCAACCCAAGTTTTACTTTTTTTTGAATAACGTTTGTTGAATGTGTAGGTTGAAATTTGAATTTTGGAGAAAAAAGGTAATTGGGCGAGCTAAAGTCCACTCCGCGACTAGCCAAGTAGTTCGGCGAGCCCGACATAGCTCATCCTTTAAACCAACTAAATGTCCAAGTTTCTGTTGAAATCGGTGGGCAAAAGTTCCCTCGGTGCATCGTTGAGTGGATCGGCGGTGGTATTGAGTCTCGCCGAGTGAGGCGCGAGCTGAAAGGTCAAAAGACTTTAACCATTTTAAATTAAATCATCTCCTTATTTTGAACTTTTTGAATCTTTCACACTTCTAATCAAAGTTTAGATCATAGTTTTTCATTTCAATTTTTGTGGGTGTCCCTCTGTGATCGAAATCTGAAGTGTTGCCCGTTATTGCCCTTTGCCTTTGTGTCGTTAGTCTAAAATTGAGGTTCGTTGTCCCAACTTGTTTTTAAATTGCAAGAGTTGTGTCGGAAATGTGTCTGTGTAGTTTATAGATCTATTATTTTCTTCAATTTCGTATTAAATTTCTCTATATATCTATTTTGAATTCAAATGCCTGATATCTTGTTTAGCCTAATTTAGTTTGAGATTAGCGTTTAACTTGTGTGAATTGCGGGTTTACATGTTGAGTTTTGAGTGGGTGAAGTCTGAGTTACCCAAGTTCATCCAAACAACTCAAATTTGCCCAATGATGGATTGGGTGACGTCCTTCTTAAGGGAAAAATCATTGTTTTGTTGAATCTAGTTCAATTGGGGGGAGGGGGGGGGGGGGCGGGGTGGTCTGAGTACTCTGGGGTAAATGATCATTGTGGCTAAGCTTGAATTGCGTAGAATTGAGCTTGAAATTGGTTGTAGTAGGTTGTGCGTAGAGAATTGGATAGTGGGTGACTCG
>JAJONR010003997.1:0-52690 GCA_029582245.1 Solanum etuberosum | reverse complement strand
CGCTTTGATTCTCTCCTCTTTTCTCTTCTTTTCTCTTCTTGAACTCTCAACTAAAACCCTAGGTGTATATTAGGATTATAAAACTGAACATAATAGGATTAGACCCTTAAAACCTTACTAAAAACGAATTAAATCTGATTTGGTAAGGAAAAGACCAAAGTACCCTTTACTATTTTCGGGTAACTTTCCTTAACTGGACAGCCTGACTTCAAAAGGGGATAACTCACTCATCCGACCACGAAACTTAGCAAACTCAGTGGCGTTGGAAAGATAATTCAAAGACCTTTCATTAGATATTTTGTAGCCCACCTAACTCATCTTGTACTAAGAGTTATGGTCATTTGAAGTTGACCCAAAACTCACAACTTAAGCATAACTTGCAAATTTTCAGATTTTGCTATTTTCAATTTAGTTCTTTTTGGAACTCAAGGTGCTACATCTAGTGACCTTAACACTTAAGAAATTTTAATTTCCTCGGTAAAATCCTACTCACAATGAAGGATGGTTCGAGTTTTAGCTCAAAAAATTTCTGGGGTGTTACAGTCTCGATACATCGCGTCTCAATTTTAGATACATCACTCAGCATTTCGATACATTGCATACGTATGATATATCACGTAAAATGATGTATCTGACTGATACATCGCGTAAAATGATGTATCCGAGGAATACATCGCGTAAAGTGATGTATATGAGAATAGGAGTGTCACGATCCAAAATATACCCTAGATGTGACATGGCGTATAAGACCCCAAGAGGCCGTACATGAGACACTTGACCTACATACAACACAATATAATAGAAAATATGAGAAATAAAGTAGAAAATCTCATATCATAAAAGAGTTTGACATAAAAGCGGAAGTCTACTCATAGTCTTGACAAGTCAATCTAATACATCAAAAGAAGTGGTTGAAACTAACTCATGCACCACGTACAATATCTGAAAACCAAAACATAAGAAAGCAATGCAAATGTGACATGGTCCTCGAAACATGAGGACTCACCAAATCTTCACGTCAAACACTCAATCACTAGTCACGAGCGGGGAGGAAGAGAAGCATCAGACCCTACATTATAAGACAATGTAGGCACAAATATGCACTAGTACATGAAATGTACTAAGTATGAGGGATATGAATAAGAATGTAAAACATGATCATAAGGGGACATAGAGGAAAACACGATATGCATGACCAAGCTACAACATAGTAAAATCTTTAAAGAAGAATAATAAATCGTGAATATGATCAATGCATCTTAAAATCATAATGAAAGCTTCATAAAACCTTTGAAAGTAACTTGGTTCATTTTGTGGGATATTTATCGTTAACTGACATAGACCACGTGAGCTATAACATGGGATCCAGTGTATTGCTCCCACACCGAAAACAGATGTCCTTATTTGCCAAAGCAAGGACCTTAAAATTCTAGCTTAGGTGGATCCACTAGCTATGTCTTTCTAAGACAAATACTATGTAGGCATATAGTTAGGGACAAAGAGATTGCAACTAGAGACTGACCTCTACTAACGGGGGAGTCTCTATCTCTATATCCTCTCAGTGCTAAGTAAAAATCCCAACGGAATAGTAGTATTCATAAAAATATCATCATACATGGAAAAACACAATTAAGTTACTAATTCAAGACTAAATAATAATATAATATCTCCTTAAATCATGAATCATGCATGTGTGAGAAAACTTTTCGGCAATCATGATTTCTTAATATGTGAGAAAACCTTTCATAATTTTTCATTGATGCTTATCTTAAAAGCAACCTTTAGATCATAAAATATTTTTTCATAAATCATGCATACACTTTCTTCATACACTCACATCTTTATAAATTCATATCTCCATAAATTCATAGTCAAATCATGAATAATGCATAAGTCCATATAAAATCAATTGAAAAACATGTAATTGAATAAAATTATTCTTAAGAAGACTAAAATCAACAATTGAATCATAAAAATTTAAGACCAATGGAGAACTGGATGAAACCCTAACCAATTTTGATAGAATTGAATTTAGAAAATTGAGATCTTTTGGGACTCAATGTGTGAATGGAACTCATTGATGATGTGACACCCCGTGGTTCTTTTGCATAATATACCTAGCATGGCATAAGTGTATGAGGTTTATATGACTTAGTGTGGTAAGATCAAAGAATTAGACTAAAGTTATGGGTCAAGGATGCCTTTAAAGAAGTTCGAGTAAAAGAATGCCTGTTGTAACACCCCACTCGTTCGAAAGGTTTAAATTAACTAGTACCTCCGGGGTAAGACTAAGAGTGTCTTATATTCTAATAAGGATGATTTATAAGGTAATATAGTCGTGCAATGATCGTAAGTTAAGTTTTGAAGTCAAGCAAGTTGTGAAATAAAAGTCGGCAAAAGTTAGAGTAAGTTATTTGATAAATTTTCTAAAATTTTGGTAAAATGTCTTGGAGTTTTTTCCTAATCTATAAAGCTTTAGAAGGACACCAATATACCAAATCGAATGTCTACGAGTCTATTTTCCAACTCACTAAACTGTTCAATCATATGACTTCCAAATAGAGAGATAATCACATTTTTATGAGACTGCACAAGCAGGCACATGAAGGTGGGCCCCATAGCCCCTAGGTCGGTTTAGCTTTATAAGAGTTGATTTCCCTTCATATTATTTGATTATTTTCGCACAAATAAGAATTAAACAGTCCTAAATCCTCTCTAAGGGTTCCCCTACCATCCAATCTAAGATCTATAAGATTTAAACGTGGTTTCACCCTCGGAAGGTTCGTAGAGATTGTGTTACTTCTTTCGTCCTCGTTGGTTGTGATTTGAAGGATTCTTCATGGTGAAGGAGTCTCTTTTTAGGTGGTTTTGCTTCTTTTTGGAGATTACTATTGTAAGGAAAGGGTATCGTTCATATTAATACTGCAAGACCCATAATCGAGGTATGTTAAGGCTAAGCGTTGTACTTCCTTTGAGCACGAGTTTTAGAAACCTAAATCGTCAAATGCTATTTTACTATTCTATTGCTAGAAAGACCTTTTATGAAAGACATTGGGATTGTAGTTGAAGTATTTTTGTGATTCCATTATTTTGATATTCCACTCGTTCGGTTATATAGGGTACTCATGTGTATATATTTTTATTCTTCTTTAGGTGTTGTACCTTAAAAGGATTACAGAGGAACATTAACAATTTGCAATCAGTCCTACTTCCTTGGTAATTTATTTTTTTGAAAAACTTCAAAATAATACGTTGATTTCCAAAACTCCTAAGTGTAACTCGTATGTTTAAACTATTAAAGGAATTCTTTTTCTAAAATACTTTCTTTTACAAACTACTAAGGAAACATATATAGAAACTAAGTAAAGTACCTTAAGCTCTTTATGAACATCCTCAAGTTTAAGTTACCTTTCTAAATTTGAGTTAAGTGTTCCAGTTTAATCTACAAGCATATGAGGTTCTACAAGACATTTAGATGTTATACGAAAGTGATTACGGGTGTTGAGAACAAGAGTACCAAAAAGGCAAGATTGGCAACAGGATTTTGGTAATATAAATGTATTACAAATTCATGACATGCTATGAATTCTACTCCCGAGCTATAATCAGGAGGTATGAGACCTATCGCATATATTTATACATATGTGTAACATCTTAGATTAGATAAAAGATAGAAATGGGTCAAACGGGCATGTCAAGAACCCAAAAGTGGACCATGGAACCCTCCACGGAGCCGTAGACGGGCCGTGTAGGGGACCATGATCCGTTTGGGTGCTCGTGGTAAGTTTCCAGAACCTGCCCCAGGCAAGTTCACTATCACGGACGCCTAGACGGCCCATGGTGATGTTGATGGACCATCAAACAGGTCTTCCAAGTCACCTACTCAGTAAGGTCCAACCCCAAGTCACTGTTAAGGACCACAGATGTCTAAACGGCATGTGAAGCTTCACACGGACCGTAAAGTCGTCCGTGAAGGGGGTTTATAAGACTTAGCGTTTAGGGTCAACTTGAAAAGATCATATCTTTTAGCATAAAATGAATTATGTGTCCCATTACCTATCAAATTAAAGATCTCTGAGTACTCTTTCCAATGCCACCGAGTTTACATAATTCCAAGCTTGGAGTAAAAAGTTATGCCTGAAATAGTGAAGCCTTGTTGAGTAGAGCATCTTCACGACCCACTTGATAGGCCGTGGTGCTCTAGACAGTCCGTGAAGGCCTCCTTGAAGTCACTTCATTAGCTTTTAAGTCAGGGGCTTTTGGGTCTTATCCCAATTATTTTAAATCAACACTACGTCGTTTTACCTTCTACCCAAAGCCCTATATAATGATTTTTACCCCCAAAATCACCTAATTCAATTCATTCTCTCAAATTCCCAAAAGAAGATCAAGTCATCCTCTCAAATATTTCTCTCTCTAACGAAGAAGAAGAAGAAGTCAAGTTAGGGTTTGAAGATCAAGTCTCCAATTCACCAATTGCTTAAGGGCTTTGAACTCCAAGGTATGATAGTCTTTATCTATGGAGCTCTTTCCTCCATAGGGTTCCTAAATCCTCCAATTAACAAGTTAGAAATCTCCAATGGAAGTTAGGATTTTCTTTGATATCATGAGTTCCTTTCAATGTTGATCCAATTGATTGTTTTACGAACTATTATGCATGAATTGAGATAATTCCATGTTTTAAGATGAATCCCAATAAACCCATATTTTCTAAGCTATGATGATATAATGTGGGTTTTGAACTATGAAATATGAGTTTATGAAGATATGCATATTCTTTATGATGTTGATGAAAATAATTTAAGTTGCTTTGAGAGTAAAGCATAAATGTTGTTGTTGTCGTTGTGAAAGGATTTCTCACATACTGATCAATACATGAATGTGAAAGGGTTTTCTCACATAAGAATTCATAGAGTTGAAAGGTTTTCTCAACTAAACTTTGAATCAAGTTTTAGAAGCTATTATAATGAAAGCTAGCTTAGATTGGCTATTTGATGTGCCTTCCATGAATGATAAGACACGTTAAGATTTATTACTATTCTGTGGGATTTATGCTTAGCACCGAGAGGATATTGAGATGGAAGCTCTTCTGTAGCTAGAGGCCGAGTTTCTAGTAGCAATCTCCTTATCCATACATATGTGCTACCATAGGATGATTGTCTTCCACATAAGCTAGAAGTTACGGTTCTTACCTTGGCAAGTACGGACACCCTTTTTATGTGTGGGGAAGACACCGATTCTATGTTATAGCTCATATGGTCTCTATGTCGGTTAAGGCTACTTCCCACAATAATGATGAACTAAGGTTACTTCAAGAAGTATCTCACATGTGTTCAAAGATAATTTTACTTGCATTAACCATGATCATGACTATGCTTTTAACCTCTCATCTTATGCTTTAACTTGGTCTTTGTATATCACAAAAATGTCCTTTTAGCATGATTTTATAACTCTATGCACTGTTATCATACTTGGTACATTTTTGTACTAACACATACTCTTGTCTACATTGTTTCCCAAATGTAGGGTTTGACAGTCTAATTTCCCATCTCCGTGGCTAAGGATCACTTAGTAGATACTGAAGATTGGTGAGTCATCATGTTCCGAGGATCGAGCCTTTGTTTCTTATCGTCTTTACTTTTCAGTATTGTTTGTGATGTACGTATTACGTCCCGATCACTCTCGATGTAATAATGGATTTTGAGACTATGTAGACTTTCACTCTGTTTTGACAAAACTCTTTATGATATGAATTGTCTATTAAAATCTCTTGATTTTCTATTATTTTGTATGATGCATGCTAAATGACTTGTGTAGGGCCTCTCGGGGTCCTATACGCTATGTTGCGCCTAGGATATACTTTGGGTCGTGACAAACTTGGCATCACAACCAGGTTTAGAAAGGTCCTAGGATGTCTCATAAGACACGTCGAGTAGAGTCTTGTTCATAAGTGTGAAGTGCGCCACATTTATGGAATAGAAGCTATAAGATGATTGGGAAACTCCAGTTCTTTCATTACTCTTAGTTGTGTGATAACTCTATATGTCCTTTCTCCTAATCCCTATCTGATGCTTTTCAAGAAATGGCCCCTCGAAGAGCATACGTTAGGAGGAATGTGAATGAGAATGTGGAACAATGGGCTCCTTCTCAAGCTCATCAAGTTACGATCGATCCTTTGGCCGAGCAAGTGACAAATGCAGAGTTTAGGGCTGCTTTTCAAGTGTTGGCTCAAGCCATGATAGCTCAATCCATCAGGGAGATTGTGGTCCCCATAAACTTCACTAGAATGAATCCCCCTGAGTTTCATGGTTTTAAGGTTTAGGAAGATCCTCAAGAGTTAATTGATGAAGTGTATAAGGTGTTGATGATCATGGGAGTGATGCCGGTGGAAAATGCGGATTTGGCCATTTACCAACTTAAGGGTGTTGCTCAAGTTTGGCTCAACCAATAGAAGGAAGGGAGGGCGGTTAATGTGGGCCCTCTCGATTGGGAAAAGTTTAAGGTTCCTTTCCTTGATAGGTTCTTTCCCCTTGAGATGAGGGAAGCAAAAGTACTTGAATTCATCAATCTTCGTCAAGGAAACATGAGTGTGAAAGAATATTCTTTGAAGTTCACATGATTGTCTAGGTATGCTCCTACTATGGTTAGCGACCCTATGGCAAAGATGAGTAAGTTTGTGTCGGGAGTGTCCGAGATGGTAGTCAAAGAATGTCGTACCGCCATACTTATCATTGATATGGAAATTTCTCGTCTGATGGTACATGCTCAACAAATAGAAGAAGAGAAACTTAAGGGAGGATATAGGGAGACAAAGAAGGCAAGGACCGGTGGTGGTGACTTTTCACATTCAAGGTCCGATGGACGTGGTCGTTCTAGGTTTCGGCAAAGGTTTTCCGGTCAAGGCTCCTAAAATGGTCCTTCTAGATTCAACAAAGATAGGGTGTCTAACTCTAAACCTCAAGGAGGAAATGGTAGTGGATCTTCATTGTCTAATTGTGCTAAGTGTGGAATGAAGCATGAGGGTAAATGCTTAGACGGTACATATGGTTTCTGTGGTTGTGGTAAGAGTGGCTATAAGATAAGGGATTGTCCAACACTTACGACTATGGAAAGAGAGGTAGGCAAGCTCCGCCTAGTGTTTCGGGTTCAAGTGCTCCAAAGAAAAACAAATTCTATGCACTCCAGACCCACCAAGAGCAATAGGGTTCTCCCGACGTGGTTACCGGTATGTTGAAAGTCTTTCATCTTGATGTTTATGCTTTGCTTGATTCCGATGCTAGCTTATATTTTGTGACGCCATATGTGGCTTTGAGGTTTGATATTCTTACAGAAGTGTTTCCTGATGATCTACCTGGTATTCCTCCCGATAAGGAAATAAACTTCGGTATTGACCTTCTTCCACATACGCAACCTATCTCTGTTTCTCCTTATCGGATGGCTCTAGTAGAGCTTAAGAAATTGAAAGATTTTTTGTATGAGGGTTTCATCCGGCCGAGTGTCTCTCCATGAGGTGCTTCATTTTTGTTTGTTCGAAAGAAAGATAGCTCGCTTCTTATGTGTATCGATTACCGTCAATTGAATAAAGTTACCATTAAGGATAAGTATCCTCTTCCAAGGATAGATTATTTGTTTGAAAAACTACAAGGAGAAAGTTACTTCTCTAAGATTGACCTCTGGTCGGGTTATCACCAATTGAGGGTGAAAGAGGATGACATTCCAAAGACTACTTTTTGAACTCGGTATGGTCATTATGAGTTTTTGGTGATGTTCTTTGGCTTGAATAATGCTTCGGCCGCTTTTATGGATTTGATGAATAGGGTGTTTAGGCAATACCTTGACATGTTTGTGATTGTGTTAATTGATGATATATTGATCTATTCAAGGAGTGAAGACGAGCATACCGATCATTTGAGGATTGTGTCGCAAGTCCTCAAAGACCAACAACACTTTGCAAAGTTTAGTAAATGTGAGTTTTGGTTAAAGTCTGTTCCTTTCTTGGTCACATTGTTTCTGGAAAGGGTATTGAGGTAGATCCTAAGAAGATGGATGCGGTAAAGAGTTGGCCGAGGCCTCTATCCTCTTTGGATATTAGAAGTTTCTTGGGTTAGCCGGTTACTATAAAAGGTTTATGGAAGGGTTTTTGCCGATTGCCTCTCCATTGACGACATTGACCCAAAAGAAAGCCAAATTCTTATGGTCGGAAGCTTGTGAAAAGAGTTTTCAGGAATTGAAAGATAGACTTACTTCCGCTCTGGTGTTAACTTTACCGAAAGGAACCGATGGGTTTGTTATTTACTGTGGTGCTTCAAGAATTGGGTTAGGATGTGTCCTTATGAAAAATAGGAAAGTCATTGCCTATGCCTCAAGACAACTTAAGGTGCACGAAAAGAACTATCCTACCCATGATTTAGAACTAGCGGCGGTTGTGTTTGCTTTGAAAATTTGGAGGCATTAATTATATAGTGTTCATGTCGATGTCTTTACCGACCACAAAAGTTTGCAATATATGTTAAAATAGAAGGATCTAAATCTTCGCCAAATAAGGTGACTTGAGTTACTAAAGGACTATGATATGAGTATTCTTTATCACCCTAATAAAACAAATATGGTGGCGGATGCTCTTAGTCGATTGTCAATGGGTAGTGTTGCTCATGTAGATGATAGTAGAAGGAATTAGTTCGAGATGTTCATAGATTGGCCTGAATGGGTGTTCGATTGGTAGACTCCACCAAAAGTGGTATTCTGGTAAAAAATGGTTCAGAATCGTCTTTTGCGGTGGATGTGAAACCCAAACAAGGTCTTGATCCAAATTTGGTTGAATTGAAGGGAGTGGTGCTTAAAAAGTCCATAGAGGCTTTCTCCCAAGGGGGAGATGGTGTGCTTCGTTATCAAGGTCGTTTGTGTGTTCCCAATGTAGATGACTTGAGAGAACAAATCTTATCAGAATCCCATAGTTCTCGATATTCCATTCACCCGGGAGCCACCAAGATGTACCGTGACTTGCGGGAGGTCTATTGGTGGAATGGGATGAAGAAGGATATAGCGGAATTTGTCTCTAAGTGTCCAAATGGCCAACAAGTGAAAGTTGAGCATCAAAAGCCAGGAAATTTGTCCCAAGATATCAGTATTCCTACTTGGAAGTGGGAAGATGTGAATATGGACTTTGTTGTTGGTTTACCCCGCACCCGGCGACAACATGACTTGATTTGGGTTATAGTAGATTGTATGACGAAATCAGCTCATTTCATTCCCGTCAAAGTTTCATATTTAGGGGAGGACTATGCTAAGTTGTACTTGAGGGAAATGGTTAGGTTTCATAGGGTGCCCTTGTCCATTATCTCCAATCGTGGTACCCAATTCACTTCTCAGTTTTGGAAATCTTTCCAAAAGGGGCTTGGTACTCATGTCAAGCTTTGTACGACCTTTCACCTGTGAAACGATGGGCAAGCAGAGCGTACTATCCAAACTTTGGAAGATATGATGAGAGGGTGTGTAATTGACTTCAAGGGTAATTGGGATGATCACTTGCCTTTGATTGAATTTGCGTATAATAATAGCTATCACTCAAGTATTAGTATGGCTCCATTTGAGGCTCTATATGGTAGGAGGTGTAGATCTCCTATAGGATGGTTTGAAGTGGGTGAGTTACGCTGATAGGTATCGAGTTGGTACATGAGGCTATGGAGAAAGTTTGGATATAAGAGAAAGGTTGAAAACGGTTCAAAGTCGACAAAAGTCCTATGGCGATGTTAGAAGAAGAGATATTGAGTTTTATGTGAATGATTGGGTCTACTTGAAAATTTCGCCTATGAAGGGTGTAATGAAATTTGGAAAGAAAGGGAAGCTTAATCCCCGTTATGTGGGCCATATCAAATTTTGAGGTGTGTTGGTAAGGTTTCTTATGAACTTGAATTGCCTAATGATTTGGCATCGGTGCACCCAGTTTTCCATCTCGCTTTGTTGAAGAAATGTGTTGGTGATCCGACATCTATAGTACCATTGGATAGTCTTGGCATAAAGGATAGCCTTTCTTATGAAGAAGTTCCGGTTGAGATCTTGGACCAACAAGTTCGAAAGTTGAGATATAAAGAAATTGCTTCGGTTAAGATTCTTTGGAGGAATCAGTTTGTTTAGGGTGCTACTTGTGAGGCCGAGGCCGATGTGATATCCCCTATGCTCATCTCTTTCCTTCAATTCCTACTCTAGCTTGAGGTATCTAGTTCCTCATGGTTTATTCTTTTGGTGTCATATGTCTTAGATATTCCCATGATTCCTCATTTATGCATGTTCATGAAAAATTTTGAGGAAATACGTTAGCTTGATTGATTTCTTCATCTTTATGTGCATTTGAGTATGAGTTGCATGTAGACCTTATGAAATGATGTTTTGAACATGCTTTAGCTTGGAGTTGAAGTTTCCTCCTCGGATATGTGCATTTATGTGATTGCATTCATGTTGGGCTTCTAGGTCTAGTTCCTATCTTCCTTATGATGTTTTGAATCTCATTCAAGGATGAATGTTTCCAAGGGGGAGATATTTTAACACCTCAGATTAGAGAAAGGCTAGAAAGGGGTCAAACGGGCATGTCAAGAACCCAAAAGTGGACCATGGAACCCTCTACAGAGCCCTAGACGGGCCGTGTAGGGGACCACGGTCCGTTTGGGTGCTTGTGGTAAGTTTCCAGCCCCAGACAGGTTCACTCTCACGGATGCCTAGACGGACCGTGGTGATGTTTACGGACCGTCTAACGGGTCGTCCAAGTCACCTAGTTAGAAAAGGTCTAACCCCAAGTCACTATTAAGGTCCATGGATGTCTAAACGGCCCGTGAAGTCGTCCGTGAAGGGGGTTTATCAGACTTAGAGTTTATGGTCAACTTCAAACGATCATATATTTTAGCACAAAAATAATTAGGTGGCCCATGACCTATCAAATTAAAGATCTATGAGTCTTCTTTCTAGCACCACCGAGTTTGCCTAATTCCAAGCTCGGAGTAAAACGTTATGCCCGAAATAGTGAAGCCATGTTGGGTCGAGCATCTTCACAACCCACTTGACGGGCTGTGGTGCTCTAGACAGCCCGTGAAGGCCTCCTTCAAGTCACTTTGTTAGCTTTTAAGTCAGGGGCTTTCAGGTCTTTTCTCAATTGTTTTAAATCAATACTTCGTCGTTTTACCTTCTACACAAAACCCTATATAATGATTTTTCCCCCAAAATCACCTAATTCAATTCATTCTCTCAAATTTATAAAAGAAGATCAAGTCATCCTCTCAAATATTTCTCTCTCTAAGGAAGAAGAAGAAGTCAAGTTAGGGTTTCAAGATCAAGTCTCCAATTCACCAATTGCTTAAGGGCTTTCTACTCCAAGGTATGATAGTCTTCACCTATGGAGCTCTTTCCTCCATTGGGTTCCTAAATTCTCCAATTTACAAGTTAGAAATATCCAATTGAATTTAGGGTTTTCTTCTATATATTGGGTTCCTTCCAATGTTTATCCAATTGATTGTTTTATGAACTATTATGCATGAATTGAAATAATTCCATTATTTAAGATGAATCCCCATGAACCCATCCATAACTCATGTTTTCTAAACTATGATGATATAATATGGGTTTTGAACTATGAAAGATGAATTTATGAAGATATGCATGTTCTTTTTGAAGTTGATGAAAATGATTTAAGTTGCTTTGAGAGTAAAACATAAATGATGTTGTTGTTGTTGTTGTTGTTGTTGTTGTTGTGAAAGGATTTCTCACATACTACTCAATACATGAATGTGAAAGGGTTTTCTCACATAAGGATTCTTAAAGTTGAATGGTTTTCACAACTAAACTTTGAATCAAGTTTTAGGAGCCATTTTAATGAAAGCGAGCTTGGATTGGATACTTGATGTGCCTTCCATGAATGATAAGACAAGTTAAGATTTATGAATATTCCGTGGGATTTATGCTTAGCACCGAGAAGATATTGAGATGGACGCTCTCCCGTAGCTAGAGGCTGGGTTTCTAGTAGCAATATCCTTATTCCATACCTATGTGCCACCATAGGATGCTTTCTTAGATAGACGATGATTGTCTTAGATAGACATTAGCTATTGGATCTGTAACACCTCAGATTCAGAAAAGAGAAAATTTCAGTCCTTTAGAAAATCTGGAGCTGAAACTGACGGACGCCACCAACGGTATGTCGTCTGACACACGGACCGTAGGTAGGCCCGTGGTTGGCCAGTCTAGTTTTCCTAAAATGTCAAGTTTCAGTAGTTTTTCAATGGTTCACTAGAACGGTTTGTCGTTCAGTGTACGAGTCGTAAATAGGTCTCGTAGATGAGTCCCAAACATAGAGAAATACCAGGGTCAAAAGTTGAGACCCACGGTCCGTCGTTGGGACCAAGGCCCGTGGGTGGGTCCTATCTGTTGAGTTCCAGAGATCAAGGTCTCTAAACCCATTGACGGCCGAGCAGGATGGTCCGTTGGTGGAACCACAGACCATAGGTCCCTACCGTCGATGGTGTCAATAGTTATTTTCTTAGGGGCTTTTGAGTCTTTTCCTACCTAGCCTAATACTATGTCATTTTACCCTTCACCTAAACCCATATATAAGTACTTTTACCTCCAAATTTCCCAGTTGAAATCATTCTCTCAAATTCCTAAAAGAAGAACAAGTCTTTCTCTCAAATATTTCTCTCTAGAAGTTGAAGAAGAAAGCTAGGGTTTGAAAGTCAAGAAGTCAAGCTTTCGGCATTGAGGTATGACAGTTTTCATCCATGGAGCCCTTTCCTCCATGGAGTTCTCAAATTCTCCAATTTACAAAGTTATAAGTCCCTAATTGAGTTAGGGTTTTCTTCCATGTCATGGGTTCCTTTAAATGTTGATTTACTTAATTGATTTATGAAATTTTATGCATGAATTGATATAATTTCATGATTTTAAGATGATTTATTATGAATCCATGTCCAACTCATGTTTTCTAGATATTGATGATTGAAAGTGAGTTTTGAACTATGAAAGGTGAATTATGGAATTATGCATGTTCTCATGAATTTGATGTAATTATTTTAAGGATGCTTTGAGAGTGAATTATCAATGATGTTGTTGTTGTGGTGTTGTTGAAAGGATTTTCCACATACACATGAAAGCATGATTATGAAAGGATAATCTTAAATAAGAAGGGTTCTTAAGGTTGAAAGGTTTTCTCACCTAAAATGAACCAATGTTAAGGAGCTATTCTAATGTTGAGGCAAGAGGAGATTACCCATGCTCTCTGTTGAAAAACAAGAGGCAATTACCCATGTCACATGATGCAAGGACAAGAGGCGATTACCCATGTTTCTTTAAAAGATAAGATGAATATGATTAAGAACTATTCTGTGGAAGTTAAGCTTAGTACCGAGTGGACAAGTGGCGATTACCCGTGTCCCATAAACTATGTTCCAACATAGGATTGTATAGATAGACATTAGCTAGTGGATCCACATAAGCTAGAAGTTCATGGTCCTTACTTTGGTAAGTAGGATAACCCTTTTCGGTGGGGGAGACACCAGATTCCATGTTAATAGCTCACATGGTCCTATATGTCGGTTAGGGCTACTTCCCACAAGCAAGTTATGATGAACTAAGGTTACGTCAAGAAGTATCTCACATGTGTTTTAAAATGATGTCTACTGGCATTGACCATATTTTTATGATTCATGATTTTAACCTCTTATCTTACGTTTTAGCTTGGTCATTGCATACCATGAATGTCACTCTCTAAGCATGTTTTCAAATGTTTTATGCATGGCTATCATACTTGGTACATGTTTGTACTAATGCGTACTCTTGCCTACATTTTCCCAAAATGCAGGGTCCGACCTTACAGATTCGCACTTTCGTGGCTAGGGATCTCATATAGAAGATTAAAGATTGGTGAATCCTCATTCCCCGAGGATCGAGCTTGATTCCCTTGTTGTCTTTACTTTCTGTTTTGAACTTGATGTACGGGCTATGCCCCGATCAATCTTATGTACTAGATGTCATTGATATGATGTTTAGACTTCCGCTTTTCTCTATAAAAATTTGATATATTGAAATTATCGTTTAAATCTCTTATGTTCTATTATCTTGTATGATGAATGTTAAGCGGCCTGTATGGGGCCTCTCGGGGTCTTATACGCCATGTTACACCTAGGGGCTACCTTGGGTCATGATAAACTTGGTAATCAGAGTATAAAGTTTAGAAAGGTCCTAGAAAGTCTCATAAACGACGTCGAGTTGAGTCTTGTTCATGAGGGTGAAGCGCGCCACATTTATGAATAAAAGGCTACAAGATGTTAGGAAACTTCACTTCTTTCATTACTCTAAAGTCGTGCGATATAGTTTAACTCTATAATGACTTTCTCCTAATCCTTATCTGATGCTCTACATGATATGGCCACTCGAAAGGCATATGCTAGAAGGAATGCGGGAGAGAATGCAAATCAAGAGGCTCCTCCTTAAGCTCCTCAAGTTCCGATCGATCCTTTGGCCAAACAAGTGACTAATGCAGAGATTAGGGATTCTTTTCAAGTGTTAGCTCAAGCCGTGACGGTCCAAGCCAATAGGGAGGTTGCGGCTCCCGTGAACCCAAATGTGGGTACGACGGCAACTAGAGTGAGAGACTTCACTAAAATGAATCCTCTAGAGTTTCATGGTTCTAAGGTTGAGGAAGACCCTTAGAACCATGATCATGGTAGTCCAATTCTGCTTTTTCTAGCGGCGTCACTACCATGATCATTAACACCTTGTAATGAGGTTTACAAGGTGTTAATGATCATGGTAGTGACGCCACTAGAAAAAGTAGAATTGGACGCTTACCAACTTAATGGTGTTGCTCAAATATGGTTCAACCAATGGAAAGAGAGGAGAACGGAAGATGTCGGTCCTCTTGATTGGGAAAAGTTCAAAGTTGCGTTCCTTGATAGGTTCTTTCCCCTTGAGATGAGGGAGGCAACGGTGCTTGGGTTCATCAACCTTCGTCAAGAAAATATGAGTGTGAAGGAATGCGCTTTGAAGCTCACACAATTGTCTAGATATGCCCCTAATATGATTGTCGATCCTAGGGCAAGGATGAGTAAGTTCATTTCGGGAGTGTCCGAGATGGTGGTTAAGGAATGTTGTACAACTATGTTTGTCAATGATATGGACATTTCTCATCTCATGCTTCATGATCATTAAATTGAAGAGGAGAAAAACTTAAGGAAAGGTCTAGGGAGACACAGAGGGCTATGACCGGTTTTGGTAACTTCTCACATTCAAGGTCCGATAGACATGGTCGTCCTGAGTTCTGACAAAGATTTTCCGAACAAGGTTCATCCAATGCTCCTCCTAAGTTCAACAAATATAGGGTGTCTAACCCTAAGCCTCAAGGAGGAGATGTAGTGGATCTTCATTGCCTACTTGTGCTAAGTGCGGAAATAAGCACGAGGGTAGATGTCTCGCGGGATCCCATGCTTTCTTTGGTTGTGGTAATATGGACCACAAGATAAGGGATTTTCCCTCAGTTTCTAAAAATGAGGGAGATATTCATCGACGGGCTCAACTTAATCCTTCATCCGGTCCTAGTGGAAGTCAGAAGCAAAATAGATTTTATGTACTTCAGACTCGTGGTGAGAAAGAAGGTTCTCTCAATGTGGTTACCAGTATGTTTAAAGTCTTCCAACTTGATGTTTATGCTTTACTTGACCCCGTTTCTACCTTGTCTTTTGTGACGCCATATGTGGCTATGAGGTTTGATATTCTTCCGGATGTGTTGTTAGATCCTTTTTCTGTCTCTACTCCTGCTGGTGATTCTGTTGTGGCTAAGAGGGTCTATAGAAAGTTTCCCGTCTACTTGCCCCATAGAGTCACTCAAGTTGACCTTGTAGAGCTTGATATGCTAGATTTTTATGTTATTCTTGGTATGGATTGGTTGCACTCATGTTATGCTTCTATTGATTGTAGAACCCGTGTAATCAAGTTTCAGTTTCCAAATGAACTCATCTTGGAGTGGAAAAGGGGAAATTCTATGCCTAAGAGTCAATTTGTCTCTTGTCTTAAAGCTAGAAAGATGATTTCGAAGGGTTGCATTTACCATCTAGTTAGGGTGAGGGATACAAATTCTGAGACCCCTACTCTTGAGTCGGTCCCCGTTGTAAATGAGTTTCCAGAAGTGTTTCCAGATGATTTACCCGGTATTCGTCCCGAAAGGGAAATAGACATCGGTATTGACCTTCTCCCAAATACGCAACCTATTTCTATTCCTCCTTATTGTATGGCTCTGGCAGAACTTAAAGAATTAAAGAAGTAATTGGAAAATTTGTTGGATAAAGGTTTCATCCGATGGGATGCTCCAATTTTGTTTGTTAGAAAGAAGGATGGTCCGTTTCGTATGTGTATTGAATACCGGCAATTGAACAATCTTACCGTCAAGAATCAGTATCCTCTTCCAAGGATAGATGATTTGTTTGACCAACTTCAAGGAGCAAGTTACTTTTCTAAGATTGACCTCCGGTCGGGTTATCACCAATTGAGGGTAAAGGAAGATGATATTCTGAAAATGGCTTTTCGAATTCGGTATGGTCATTATTAGTTTTTAGTAATGTCATTTGGGTTGACCAATGCTCCGACGGCATTTATGGATTTGATGAATAGGGTGTTGAGACAATACCTTGACATGTTCGTGATTGTGTTCATTGATGATATACTAGTCTATTAGAGAAACGAAGACGAGCATATCAATCATTTGAGGATTGTGTTGCGAGTCCTCAAGGACCAACAACTCTTTGAAAAGTTTAACAAATGCGAGTTTTGGTTAAAGTCCGTGGCTTTTCTTAGGCATATTGTTTTTGGTAATGGTGTTGAGGTAAATCCTAAGAAAACGGATGCGGTCAAAAAATGGCCTAGACCTCTTACCCCTTCGGATATTAGGAGTTTCCTGGGTTTAGCCGGTTATTATAGAAGGTTTGTTGAAGGGTTCTCTTCGATCGCTTCTCCATTGATGACATTGACTCAAAAGAAGGTTAAGTTTATATGGTTCGAAGCGTGTGAAAAGAGTTTTCAAGAATTGAATGATAAACTTACCTCCGCTCCGATATTGACTTTACCAAAAGGGACAGATGGTTCTGTTGTGTACTGTGATGCTGATATGCCCTGATTAAATTCTGTCCAAAATAAAATTCCCACCAGTTGATTTCCTGCTAATAAATGAACAAATTTCTGAATCACGGTTTCGCCACTTGAGGTTATTTTCTGCTCTTTAATTACATATGTTTTGCCCCTTTTAAAGTTAATTAATTGTTGTCATGTTGTTCGTTTGTATGTTGTTCTTATGCTCACACACTTTGCATGAGAACTTTCACTTTAATTGTGTTTTCAAGCATGCTAAATAACCTAAATTTAGAGGGCAATGTGAGAACTATGTGCTAAACGTTCGTCCAATGTGTTTTGCTTGATGTTTAGAGGGCCTAATTAAGAGCTTGTATTTTATTTTTGTCTAAACCCACCCTAATAGTAGTCCAATGCCTCTTAGACATTAAGAGGGGACACTAGGTACCTTCTAGGACGCTATGCATGTGGAAGGTGGGGTAGGGGTAGATAGGCCCTTTAATGGAGATGATGGAAGTCGACTCGAGTATAAAATGACAAAACAGTGATTTTATCTTTCGAATAATAAGCCGAGCGTTGATCCGTAGAAGGGTGTTAATTTAGGTTTCGTAGTTTTCCTTTGCCTTTTTCCCTTACTATTTGTTTAAAATTATAATTACTTGGGGTAGTTTAATAAATAAAAAATTATTTTCGCCTATCTACGTACGTATATTTCTGTCTTCTCGCTTATCTATTTTAATTGTTTTCATGTTGATTATTTGTATTAAATACCACAAATGTTTATTTACTTTATCACTTAGTCTAGATAACTTAGTTAATAAATGAATAAATAGAAACCTTAATTGCTACTTGTAACCCCCACATAAATTATGAGATACGGCTGGGACCCACCTTTGTGGACCTCGAGGGATGCTTAACACTTTCCCCTCAAGGTAACTTGAACCCTTACTCGATCTCTGATTCGTTGACCTTTAGTTAGATTTAGTTAGGTTAGATAGCTTCCCTAACGCGCTTTAATTCGTTAGGTGACGACTCTTCTTTAAAACAAACCTAAAAGAGTTGTTAGGTCATGCACAAAACCCGTTTGGCAAAAAAATGGGGCGCGACAGAATGACGACTCCACTGTGGATATAACTAGGTTCATACCGTTACGTGTTTCATGCTTTATGTGGGGTTTATTTGTTTTGTAGCTTTGTTTGTTTATTTGCTTATTTGCTTTGTCATTGCCATGTCCAAACTATTATTTACTCTCTTTATTTGTTATTTGCTTTCTTTATATATTGTTTATTTTCATGTTTAATCCCTTCCCCTTTTCCTTATTTGTTTACCTCCATGTTTAATCTCTTTCCCTTTTTTTCTTAATTTGTTTACTTCTATGTTCAATCCCATATCCCCTTTCCTTATTTGCTTGATTCTCTTATGTATTTAAATGCTTATTTCCTTTCATTTATGTATTTATTTATTGTTTTCCTTAAACTGTCTATATGTTACTGCTTTCCCTTTAATTGCTAAATGTTACTGCTTTGATAAGTGGCATTTCGTTCATACTTTCCCCAATTGGGATCCTCTTTTATTTTATTTTTCTCATGATGTTGTGTCATGTACATCTCACGAAGTTCTCTTCAAACACCCTATATTAGAGAGATGGCTAATGCATGGAAGATGCAGATAGTTTTACTACCTTGGAACCATGTGTCTTCTCGCATAGAACCTGTTCAAATACGTGTCTACCCAACTCTTAGAAATCTCAATTAGGTCAACATGTTGCATAAACCCTAGGTGGTTTGACACTTGGTGTCAATTCACACTATTAGTTGCCACCCTATCGTCTAAAGGGCCCAAACACCGTTTAGACAAATTGCATATTATGTGTCAATGTGATCACGATAATTAAATTAAGCCAAATTATGCCCAAATGGAGTTTAGAATTTGTTTTTTTTTGTAGAGTCATGGCCGCTCCCAATTTTCCAAACACGCAAATGGTTGTGAGAGTGAATGATCTTCTAAAAAAATGGTGGAGATATATGAATAAAGACCATGAGTTGGAAGTCCGCAAACTACTGGGTGGCTTGACCTTCCTCCTATTTGTTGCTCCCGATTGCTACATGATTATGGGCTTGCTGAAATTCTGGGATCCCGCGAGATTGGTCTTCAAATTTAGAGATTTTGAGCTAACACCAACAATCGAGGAAATTGGTGGGTTTCTTGACCTTCCCTATCAAGGGCATTAAATGATCGCGTCGCACAAGAAATCACCATAGAAGTTCTTGAAGAGTATAGGGTTGAAGCGTAATCTGAAGTAAGATTGTTTAGATTCTGGATGTTTTTGTGAAGAAGATGGCTGTAAAAATTTTGATAAAAAATTTGGCTGCTCTGCTAAACAATGGCATAAATATCGTCTGAAAGCTTTCGCCATTGCACTACTGGGTTCCTTAGTTTTTCCTATGAAGGAAGGGAAAATTAGCACTAACTTGGTTTATGTGGTTCGCATGCTAGCTCAAGGAGGGTCGAATCCTACAAAGACTATAGTGCCCATGATACTTGCAGAAATTATAAGTGCATTGTCTGCATGCGCTAATGGTAAGAGATATATTGAAGGTTGCAATCTTTTGTTGCAACTATGGGCTATTGAACACTTTTACAAAGGGACAACTTGGTGGACATCTTGAATGGCATGGGGAACAAGATTTTTAGTCACCCCACAAGGATGAAATATTTTCTTGCCCCTGTAGGGACAAAAGACTGGTTCATGTACCTAAGAGAGCTTTTTGGTACTCAAATCCAATGGAAATATCAGTGGTTAAGGCCTCGTCGGGCCATGGTTAGAGGGCATGAGCTGTATTTCATCGAGCTTATTGGCCTAAATGGGGTTCCACCATATGCACCGCTCCGAGTCATTCGTCAATTCGGACAAGTCCAAATGATACCCTTATGATCTCATATGGGCCACTATGGATATAATTTTAGGCCAGAAACTCTACAGGTCGACACCATACTACAAAGGTGGGAGGGAGTGATAATTGTCGATATCCGAGAGCAACAACCCTACTGCACGCCCGAGTATTATGTATGGATCTTAGAAGATGCTGATCATAGAGATTTAAGCGAAGGAGGCCTTCCTGGTTTTGGTGAGGAAATGGAGAGAAGATGGGCATACAATCTCCTAAACAATGATTATGACATCACCCCGGAGATGAGAGAGCAGATTGCACCAAACATTGGAGACCAGCATTTTTGATGTTTTTTGATAGGATTTTGCTTCCCCCATGTTATCCCTTGCCCCTTTAGTTTTATTTCTAGTTTTTCTCTTGCTAATGATGTAATAAATTGAATCATTATTCAATATATAAAAATTGTTTTCCCTTATTTCTCTAACTCTAAACTACAAATTGCAAAATAAGGCCTAAATTAATCATTGTGCATCACTTATATGTCGCCTTAGGCCTACCTCTGGCTCAACGAGGTCGTTTGCATTTAGGGCGTTTATTTCAAACAATGTGCTATTATTATAATACTGTTCTAATCTCCTAACATATTTCTTCTGTTGATTCCATTATTTTTCCTTTCCTTAAGGTTGATCTGTCTTTCATTTTGGCCCATACAAGATCAAAAGGGACCCCTCCTTCTCCTCCTCCTCAAAGGGCAAGCTACAAAGACAAGGGAAAAATTGTTGATAACAACAGTACCAACGGAAGGGTTGAAACTTCTGAGGGAGGAGAACTTTCAAATAATCTTAATAGAAGAACTTTCAAATAATCTTGTCCTAAGACTTGAACACAAAAATAATGGAGTTAGAGGAAGAGGTAGACAACATGCGCGATTTGGCCAAACTATCCATTTCTCTCGGCACCCCTTTTGGGGAAAATATGGACAACCTTCCTCTCACCAATCAAACAACCTTACCAAATAATCCTCCACCCAATATAACCCGACCTAACCCCACTCATCAAGATATTTTCCCACCACCTCACACCCAACATACCCAAATTCCACTTCATCACTACCACCAGCACATCAAGCCAAACGTCTCTGAACCAATGTTAAACCATAATGTACCTGCTACGAACCCCTCATATACTCCTAGAAATCACAACCTGAACCCTATATATGTGGAAACCGCTCCCTTAACCCATGATTACCATGAATCAGAATCCTCTCAAAAGGATATTCTGATAAAATCCATGTCCGAGAGATTGGATAAGTTGGCCAATAGAGTGCAACACGTAGAGAGAAGCAAAATTTTAGGAGGGCTAAGCTATGAAGATTTGTGCATGCACCCCGACGTGGAATTACCTAAAGGGTACAAACCCCCAAAGTTTGAGATGATCAATGGTATCGGAGACCCCAAAGCCCACCTGCGAATGTATTGTGACAAGCTTGTAGGAGTGGGAAGAGACGAGAAGATACGAATGAAGCTGTTCATGAGGAGTCTCACCGGGGAAGCCTTATCATGGTATATCGAACAAGACCCTCGCAAATGGGTCGAGTGGGTAGATATGGCTACAAATTTCATGAATAGGTTTGGATTTAACATGGAGAATGCGCCTGACTAGTTCTATATCCAAAACCTTAAGAAAAATCCTAGTGAATCCTTCCGGGATTATGCCATTAGACGGAGGTCTGAAGTGGCTAGGACTAGACCTCCTATGGAGGAATCTCAAATGAAGGATTACTTTATCCGCGCCCAAGAACTACAATATTATGATAGAATGATGCTCGTGGCTGAGAAAAGTTTTGTAGACATCATCAAATTGGGTGAAAGAATTGAAGAAGGCATCAAGAATGGAACCATCATCAACCTGGAGGCTTTGCAAGCCACTAATAAATCCTTGCAATCCGGTGGAATGGCGGACAACCGGATGAAAAAGGATACATGTTCCGTGATGATGGCTCAGGGAATCAAAACCCCTTATAAGTACCAAGTGACAACCCCACCTCCATCTCCATATCCTCCATCTCTATATCTTCCATCTCCATATCCTCCAGCTCCACATCCTATATCTCCCCATCCCATGCCTTCATACTACCAAAATGCTCCTCCACAATATCAACAAACCAATTATCCTGTCTATAATGCCCAACCTACATACTTTCAATCCCCACCACCCACTCAACAACCAAACTACCGAAACAGACCTCCCTTTGAAAGAAGACCCACAAAAACCTATACCCATCTGGCCGAACCCATAGCCCAGCTTTATAAAAGGTTGAAAGAGGCTGGCTACGTCACCCCAATCCCTGCTTTGCCTGTAGATGTCTGTGCAAAATGGTACGACCCTAACAAGGTCTGTGCTTATCATTCTGGAATGAAGGGTCATATCGTTGAAGCTTGCAGATTGAAAGACAAGGTTCAAATGATGATTGATACAAAGGTCATCCGACTCAATGATCCTGCGCCAAATGTTGCAAACAACCCTCTTTATAAACACCAGGTTAATATGGTAGAAGCTGGTGATATGGTGGATTTGGAGGGATCCATTTGGTTCCTCGGGCCAGAAGAGACGATGACTGCTAGCACCTAGACGCTAGTTGTAGTGCAAAGGCGTGCTCCTTTTGAGATTGAGATCTCCATGCCTAGGCCCCCATTCACTGTTCTTAGAGTTCCCCCTCCTATCAAGTATGATACCCATGTTGTTCCGTGGGATTACGGGAAAGGAAAGACAAAAGTTGAAGAAATATATGTTGCAGCATGACTGACCAGATCTGGGAGAATATACACTTCTGAGAATTTGGTTCAGGGTAGCTCTAGCAAATCTAAGTCACCAATTGTAGAGCTTGAAGAGTAAGGTGTCTGGAAGAAAGTGAAAGCCAAGGAATACTCTATTGTTGATCAATTAAGTAAAATCCCATCCCAAATATCCATTCTCTTTGCTGCATTCTTCAGAAACTCATTGGAATGCTCTTATGAAGGTTCTTGGTGAAGCTTATGTCCCTGCTGGCATTACTTATGGGAAGGTTGCCGAATGGTTGGGCAAGTATTTGAAGCATGCAGGATATCCTTTCATAAAGATGAGCTACCGCTTGAAGGAATGTCACACAATAAAGCTTTGTATATTTCTACTCAATATCATAATAAGGTAGTCACCAAAGCTTTGGTTGATCCAGGTTCTGGTTTGAAAATTTTCCCTCTGAGAATGCTAAAAAGGCTGGACGTGGATAGTTCGAAGATCCAAACTTGGAAGATGAGTGTGAGAGCATTTGATGGGTTCCCAGAGGGGTACTATTGGGGAAGTAACCTTGGACATGCTCATTGGTCCTACTACCTTCTCAATAGTTTTCCAAGTCATGGACATTCCAGCCTCATACAATCTATTGCTGGGTCACCCTTGGATTAACATGGCTGGAGCAGTTCCTTCTACTCTTCATCAGTGCTTGAAGTTTGAATGGGATCGTGAAGAAGTGGTAGTCCACAGGGAAAGAGAACACCCTATATATGCGATCGAAGGAAGAGATCATCTAGACGGTGAGATGTTTCATACGGTGGAGCTTGTCGGCAATATTGAAGTGCAACTGTGGTTTAGCTAGAAGATCATTGACATGATGGCCTGATTTGGTTTTGAACTTGGGAAAGGTTTGGGAGCCAGATTACAAGTAATAGTTGAACCCATAAAACCCATTCGTCATTCAACCACTTTTGTCTTGGGATATAAATATACTACTGAGGAATGGCTTGATTGGAAACCACCTACAGCTGGGTACTATTACCCATTGAAGAAACCCATACCACCGTTGTACCAGTCATTTCGATCGGTCGGGTTCATGGGGAGTATCACTGATGAGCTTCTAGAGGGCATGAAGGTTTTGCCTTTGACCAAAGAGGAAGAGAACGGTTACAATGTCGTAATCAACGAGGAGGAGAAAGGGGACCCTAGAGGAAGCAATGAAGCAAAGGCCGCCATCAGCAATTGGACTTCAACTCCATCCAGACCTCGTCGGGCATCTGGGTAGCTTTTGAAGATGAATTTTCTATCAAGTTTCAAATGTTTTCAATAAAACAGTTTTCAATTCCAGTTTCTTTTTAATGTATTCAAGTACTAGTATTATGAAACTCCTGAGTTTTAGCTTTGAGCAATAAAGTTCTTTTTTCCCATTTATTTAATATCCTTTATTTATTTGTGTGTTATTTTTTCTTCCAGCAAAATTTGTTATAAAAATGTTGAATCTCAGACTATGGCACATAATGAGACCGCGTAGCTTAACATTAATGACATAGAAGAGGTCGAAGAAAGTGAAGTCCCTGAAGAGTTAATCAGAAAGGTTGGGGTAATTCGAGGAAAAGCCCAATCCAAACTTAGTAGAAACAGAAGTGGTAAATCTGGGAAATTCAGAGGTAACACAAGAAACCCGAATAAGCATCCATATGACAGAAGATGATAAGAAAGAGCATATCAAGTGTCTCATAGAGAACAAGGATATTTTCGCTTGGTCCTATGCAGACATAACATGACTAAGGACTTCAATAGTAGCTCACCGGTTGCCCACTGATCCAGCTTGTCCTTCTGTGAAGCCAAAGCTAAAAAAAAATACAAGCCTAAGTTGAGTTTGAAAATCAAGAAGGAAATATCAAAGCAATTAGAGGCAGGAATCCTTCAAGTGACAGAGTACCCAACCTGGCTTGCAAACGTCGTTTCAGTGCCCAAGAAAGATGGGAAGGTCAGAGTCTGTGCGGATTATTGATTAGCGTTTCAAGCACACCTCATCCAATTCTAGGTGTAAACGATCATTAAGCAGTATAAAACCTAACAAATGAGTTGGGGTCGAATCCCACAGGGAGCGGTACGTGTTCAAATTCAATCAAGAAGTACGAATGTGGTCTAATCAGCCATAGGAATAGAAATTATCAAAAAAACATAAAATAAATAAAAGGGGTGACACGAATGTCAAATGGGGGGTTTTGGTTTGCAATTATCAACTACAACGCGGTCAAATAGTAAAGAGATAAAAATAAGGAGGGAAATTCTCAGGATGTGATCGATTATAGGCAAATTTGATATATGGGTAATTGAAACTACTAGAAATTAGCTAAATATCAGTGGATAGGCTAGACTATAATTGAAATAGTTTTCTCTCGAACAACTATTCCGCTTCAAGTGATTTCTCTCGAACATCAACAAGCATAGCAATTAAGAACAGCCCATAACCTTAATGCATTTTCTCTCTCGAGCAAGATGGGTAGGACTGGGTTTAGGGTTCACTCTCTCGAGCTGAACCCAAATCAACCTAATACATACAAATCATTAATCAATAATCTTAGTTCTACAACCTCTCTCTCGAGCAAGCTAAGAACACTAAAATAGAACTGCCTTTGCAACTACAATTCATAAATTAAACCACAATTAATGATTAAACCCACTTCAATATAGCATTTAAACTAGTAATTAACAATACCCACACACTAATTCAACCCATAATCATATGATCACACCCCAAAAATTGGGGTTTTAGCCGAACATCATAAAAGGATAAAAACCGTTACCAAATCGATTAGCCATCAACTGGGTAAGAGGAATTTAAGCTTTACAATGCTCCAATTCGAAGAAAATTCGACCCACTTGAAAAATCTCCAAATTGAGTCTTTAAACCTTCAGGTCTACTAAGAAACTCAAGAGAAAACTGTTCTTGACTAAATTGGATTCTCCAAGTCTATAAAATTCGATACTAAATTATTTAAAACTAATTTATAGTCGCCAAAAATAAGCCACGAAGGGCCATTTGGCGGAGTAAGTCGGGCTCGCCGAACCACTCAGCGAGCCGCCCATTGATCTCTTCCATCGCCTTTTTGTCTTAGCACTCAGCATCCTCAAGTCCTGTAACTTTGGGCGATCTCTCTTTGCATCGCGGAACTGCTCGGTGACTCACCGGCTGCTTCTTTTCCTTGCCGACTTGGTTTCTTCCTTCAGGGCTTGGCACACTGGAACTTTAGTCGGTGAGATAAGCCACTCGGCGACACGCCGAGTACTCTTGGCGATCTTCAGGCTCGCCCTTCTACATTTCTTCAGCTTGTTTTGTTCCTTTTTGCCTGTTAGTATCCTTGCTTTGTTCCTCAATCCATATACCTGAAAATCAAGGCATTAACATCAGTTTATAGCATAAATTAGGCATTTGAGGACACTAAATCTACCGAAACAAAGCCCTAAATTAGTCCAAATCTAGGACTCATCAACACCCCCAACTTAAACTTTTGCTTGTCCTCAAGTAAAACTCAAGATCAGCAGTTCAAAAAGGATGTCTCAAATAGTGTTGCATAAGACTCAACATGAATGCACACAACAAGGTTCAATTTGCTCATGCAATGATCAATTGTGCACTCAAAGATTCAAATTGTGACTCACCATTACCAAAGATGCTCAAGTTCACAATACTTGCTTCAAGTGCAAGTTCAAGCTCAACAAAGGTATTCAAATGCCCTCACATCAAAGATGATTCCATATTCACACAAAACTTCTCAACAATTTAAAGTTTCGGAATCACGTACAACTCTCACATTCACAAAGATGAACACATGCATGACTCCACCCATAGGCTTGCCCTTATTTTCCAATCAACATTTGTTTCAGCTCACTAAAGATCACCAAGGTCTTTTCATGGCTTGTAGCGGGGTTGAGTGTCAAGGTATGGTCATTTAGGCTCATTGGCTTCTACCTTCATGAAGTGTGTCTGAATACCACTTTCTTCCTTTTCCTTAACAATTCAAACATGCTCATAATCCACCCCATTATTCAACTTCATATGAATTACCAGATACCACATTTCTTTTGCAATTTTCATCACTTTATTTCACAACTTTTTCTTTCTTTTTCTTTGCTTCTTTTCTCTTTTCTTTTATCTTTTTTTTTATATGGAGGGGTTCCATCTTTTCCAAAACCATTACTTAGAGGGGGTTTTTTCACACTTCTTTAGTTCCCTTCTCTTTTCACCACACCTTCAACTTAGGCTTTTGGCCTAAGTTGGCTATTCACACAAACCACACTTCATGAAAGTTATAGATAGATGGATAAAGAGGGATCAAAATTGTTCAAGTTTCTTCCAAGAAAAGGATAAGGCTCAATAGGGTTCAAGCAAGGTTCACACATCTCACAAGGTTTGCCACAAAAGAGGTATATTGTCAAATTGTTTCACTCTTCAAAATTATTGCCTAAGATCATTTCAAGTGCTTGCATCACTTAGTCAACGGACCAACGGGGAAAATTCTAAGTGTCATCACACACAATGTTCAAGGTAATCTCATCACACAAGGCATTGGCACAAATATCAAACGAGACTCCACACTTTCTATCTAGTGTGCAATGTTAATCACAAGAGACTCATTCGATAACCGGCTAGTCACAACGAGATGCTAAAAGTTCACACATTGTCTATACAACTTCATTTGGCCTCATCGTAGCTGCACACTCATTTCGTTCAATTAAGAGCACTATTCAAGTTATCGGTATTGATCATATCCGATACTCAAATTTGCACAAGAACAGCCACAATCACAAATAATAGGGGTGGCACAATTTTTTTTTAAAAATTGGTCGAAACCATTTCCATTCAAAACAAGGAGCCACAAGCTCAAACATTCGCAAGAATCATCATCCAAACACAATCAAAACACAATTATAGATCACAAAACCCAATATATACAAATAAAACTTTCGTCACAAGAGGTAGGTATGGAAATACCTCACCCCACTCACAAAAGAAAAGTAATTGTCCTCAAATGCAACTAAAATAACATCAATCAATAAAAATGACAGAGAGGGAGGTAAAGAATGATCCTGTCTACACAGTCACTCCATCTGTCGGGGTATCCATGCCTGGGGTCACACTCTGGGGCTGGGCATCAGTGCCCGGTGTAGCATCAGCTGTGGCTGCACTAGATCCATCTATGGTAGTGTCTCTCAAAGAGATCTGAACAGCCGCATGTACCATAGCCTCCTCAACCTCGGTCAGGCCCTCACACATAGTCTCCTTCTGAACACCAAGCTACTCCTCATCAGTCTCAGCATCGGACTCTGCAGCCACATCATCAGCTCTAATCTCATCTCCGGTGGTAGCCGGAGGCACATGAGAATGAGCTGGAATATCTGTGCTCATGTCATCAGAGATCTCCACATTCCTAAAAATCATAGACATATCAGTGGACTTCAGCTGGTCCACATCCTTCCTCAACTCCGCAATCGCAGCCTTTAAGGCGGTCACCTCCTGCGTAGCTCTTTGATCTCTCTCACACACCTTAATCCTTGTCGTGAGGGCATCAATAACAACTCTAATAGGTGTCAATGCAGCAATGAGAGCACTCTCAATCATCCCAGGAATCGTGGCCTCTAGCCTGAAAGCAAGTACATCAGCAACATGGGCTAGTTGCGCCATTCGTAGCAGCATAGCCTGGATGAGCGAAGGTCGGGATGCAGTACTAGCAGCAGACCTAGGAGGCAGGGAAGCAGTAGAGGAACTCGGAGTCATAGAAGAGGCAGGGCTAGGAATACTTGAAGGCCCAGTGGCCCGAGTAGGCAATACTGCCTTTGCAGGTAGTGTCTCAATATCAACAGCCGGGGATGTATCCATTGGGGCTGCCCTCTTCTTCTCAGCTTCATCCTTCAAATACTTGACCTCAATACACCGAATATCAGTAGAGGAGGTAGGGGTTACCTCCACATCCACCATCTCATCATGCGGAACACGGGCCCGTCTGCACAGCTCGGTGATCAACACCAAAAATGTAAAAGATGTCTGGTGCTGCTTGGCCCTCATGGACATCTCTTGTCCAATGATCATACCTAAATTGAGGCGCTTCCTAGCAATTATAGAGCCAAGATAGGCCACCTTTGTGTGGCGAAGGATAGACTCGTTCTGGGATGACATGCTGCTAATAAATCTGAACCAGTACCTTGCCGCCACATTTAAATCTTTCTTCTCTATGGGCACTCTGGCCCTCAATCCACTGAAGAGTCACGTCAGAAAGGAGAGAAGCCAACCAACTTTTCATATCCTCCAGAGCCGTTTTCTTGATCATGCTCTGGTAGTCATCATTGATGTCATTAATGCACTCCAAGACAGTATTTATGTCATCACTATCACACTTTACCGTCTTCCCCCGGACAGTCACAACATCCACTGGTTTGAAGGTAGCAGCCTTCTTCTTCCCTTGCGGCACCAACTCTCCGTAGGCAGAGTAGAACTCCCGGACCCAATTAGGAATGTAGGGACCCCGGGGTTTAGTAAAAATCTATAACTTGTGGGATTTTAGGGTGCTTAAGATCTCCGGATATCTGTCTACCACACCATCTGTGGACAATCTCTTCTCCTCAATGATAGTCCTCAGTCCCTCGCCCTTTAGTCTGTTGAGAGACCAGGGAGGAGGACCCTGTACAGGTGGTGCCGGGACCACAGTCTGAACTGATGCTGGAGGAGGTGTACTAGCTGGAGGCACCCGAATCCTAGACGAATCATGAAGCCTCTTTGAGCGCAGTTCTGTTCTCCGGGCAAGAATAAGTTGTTCATCCTCAGGCTCATAGATGGTAGCCTGAGAATCCTGGTGGTCTCCATCACTTTCTGATGTAGTAAGGTGAGTCGCGTGGACTCCCTCACTAAAGGAGCTGACCTCCGGTAACTCAACTGCGGGTGCCTTTCCCATCCTTGGTAGGAAGTTTGGTTGCCTTTGATTTAGATGTTGCTGCATCCTCATTTAAAATGATCCCTTTCTCCCTTTTGTGGGGCGGCATGTCTCGCCTTGGTACTTTGGGTCTAACCATATCTGCAAAACACATCGAAAAATGTTAGAAATCATTAAGGAAAATTACAGAAATTCAAGTTGCCGAAAGACTCGCCGAACCAGTCGCCGAGTCGCTTAGGCGAGCCAAATCGGGAACGCCGAAAGGACCAGCTCAAAAATTTCTCAGAAATAAGGCATCTCGGTGATACTTAGGGCCCTTCGGTGAATTGCCGACACAACTCGGCAAGCTTAGACTAGCCCACTGAATATTACAGTGCATTTAGGGGTTAGGGGCACAGAAAGGGGGATCAAAGGGACCTTTCGGCAAGTCGGCGAGTGAACTCGGCGAGCTCAGGCTTCCCACCGAAAGTTACAGACGCAACCAAGCCAATTCAAGAAATTAAGGGCGATCAAAGGGGGACTTTGGCGAACCGCCGAACCGTTCGACGAGCTCGACCCAGCTCGCCTAATTGCCCAACGTGCCAATTTTCAACCCCATTTTCCAAAATCAAGCCCGCAGCCCCCAAAATCAAAATCAAATACCTACACTATGCAATTAGACTCAGACCCAATCAACCCATGCCTCTCGGATACTCAGACTTCCCCCGATTTGGCCAAAATTGGCCATTTGATGACTTATGCCCTTAAGAATGACGTCAAACGCTCCATCATTGGGCAAAGTACGTCATTTAGCATAATTGAGGGTTACTTAGACTTCACCCAACTAGACCTAACATAAAATAACCACAACCCAACAATTTAAGATAAATTTTAACACATAAAACTCGGGAAATCATCTTTTAAAGCATTTAGGCACAATTTTGAAACACAAAATGGGCAATCCAACACATAAAACATGATTTAAACAATTACCCAACACACATTAACACAAATTTACCAATAGCATTTGAGTTCAACCACTAATCATAGGTGCGGGGTTCGGAAAACCAACCTGAGTGCCGAATAGAGAATTTGAAAAGCTAGGAGGCAAAGGAATCTGATTCTGAGAACGAGATCACACATACAAAGTAAATAAAATAACATAATATAGAAAATCTAAAGTGTGGGTGAGAGTGTACGGGGTTAGAAATGAGAGAATATGAAAGATTTAGAAATTTTAAACCGTTTGGCCTTTTAAAACCTTTCAGTTCGGGGACCTTTCGGCGGTGTAATTCGTCCACGCCGAACCACTCGGCGATGCATCGAGCGGTAAATTACCTCGCCGAGTTTTACAGGACTACCAGTTATCTTGGAGGTCCAAACGGTGGACAAAATTGGGCTCGCCAACCTGTTAGGCAAGTCATCGATTAATTAATTGGCTCACCGAGTTTTACAGACCTCTACCTCTTGTTTTGTGGTTCCAACGGCGGTCCAAGTCGGGCTCGCCAACCTCTTCGGCGAGTCACCGACTGGACTCTTTGGCTCGCCAAACTGCACATTCTCAAACACACTCAACTTTTCAACCTGCACAATCAACACCCATTATTCAAAATCAAACTTAAAGCATTAAAAACTTGGGTTGCCTCCCAAGAAGCGCCTTAGTTAACGTCGTAGCACGACGAGGATACCAAATCAAGCTTCATTTTGGGGTTTGCCATTGTATCACTAGGCAACCCCCCTTGTTGTCTTGGATTCAAATGCGAAGAAATTTGACCCATTTGGGTCTCCAGCTGCTTAATAGACACAGAGTGAGAGGTCACCATCTGGTTGAGAGTCGAAACATCCTCTTTCATCTCTTTCAATACTTTGTCGGACCCTTCAACTTTGGTGTGAATGCGTGAGAGCATATCTTCAGTCCAGCCACCCTCAGAATCTTTGGGCTTTTGACGCTCATGGGGAGGAACATACATATCCTTCTCCCCCTCTCTATCCTTCTAAATGACGTTATGATCAAGCCATTCTCTGTCACGGTCTCTCCAGCCCTCATCTCTATTCAATCCTTGGTTTCCACCCAACCTTGGGTAGTTAGCACGATAACCTCCTCCTTAGTTGGCTAGGAAGTTCACTTCCTCATTGTACAACGCTTCAAACCTTACATCATCGGGGTTCACTACACCAACACCCACATCATTAACACTTTTTGAACCAGCACCCATGACGTTCTTAGCCAAGATATCCAGTTGTGTCATCATTTTAGCCATGTTCTGGTCTCTCTCTTGATCTTTTTTGATCTGTTTTTTTGTCAATTTATAAGTGAGAGGAGAGACTTGGTCTTCTCGAGTGTACCATGCCCTGTTGATCTTGGTTATGCAATCAAGGAGTTGGCAAGCTATTGCGTAGGGCTGTTGCATTATACCACCAGGAGAAAGTTGGTCAGCCACCCCTTTGTTTACCGAATCAAGGCTTCTATATAAATGTTGCAGCAGCACATTATCTGAAAGTCCATGAGTTGGGAACTGAAGCACCAACTTCTTAAATCTCAGCCATGTCTCATGGATTGGCTCGCCTTCCAAGCATTTGAACCCTTGAATACCATACCTTAGAGTCATCATCTTCGATGGGGGAAAGAATCTCATTAGAAATGTTGTGGTCAGCTCATCCCAAGAGGTGATAGAGTCCCTCGGTAACTCAGCCAACCATTTAATTTAGTTGCTTCACCTATCAAAGAGAACGGGAACAACCTGAGACGGACCGATTCTTGCGATATGTTCTTATATTAGAACGGCCCACAAACATCCACGAAGTTCCTTATATGCTCATTGGGATCCTCATGAGCCAGCCCCCCAAATAGTCCTTTTAATTGGAGGAGCTGAAGCATTGTGCTTGTTAAGTGAAAAACAGTATTTCCTTCGCTGGAGGTAAACGAATGGCACCAACACCACCCACTTGGTTTGGGTCATTGACGTCATTGAGGTTCCCAATGTCATCTTGGTGGCCCACTTGGCTACCATTACTTCCGTTGACACTCATCTCCTCCTCTGTTCAACACAAACAACACAAAACCAAAAACCAAAATAAGTTGATTCAACTACTACCAAAAAAGTCACAATTCAACTTCAATAAAAGAATTTTAAACAACACCACTCCCCGGCAGCAGCGCCATTTTGATTAACGTATCAAGCACACCTCATCCAATTCTAGGTGTAAACAATCGTTAAGCAGTATAAAACCCAACAAATGAGTTGGGGTCGAATCCCACAAGGAGCGGTACGTGTTCAAATTCAATCAAGAAGTACGAATGTGGTCTAATCAGCCATAGGAATAGAAATTATCAAAACATACATAAACCAAATAAAAGGGGTGTCACGAATGTCAAATGGGGGGTTTTGGTTTGCAATTATCAACTACAACGCGGTCAAATAGTAAAGAGATAACAATAAGGATGGGAATTCTCGAGATGTGATCAATTATAGGCAAATTCGATATATGGTTAATTGAAACTACTAGATACTAGCTAAATATCAATGGATAGGCTAGACTATAATTGAAATAGTTTTCTCTCGAACAACTATTCCGCTTCAAGTGATTTCTCTCGTACATCAACAAGCATAGCAATTAAGAACAACTCATTACCTTAATGCATCTTCTCTCTCGAGCAAGATGGGTAGGACTCAGTTTAGGGTTCACTCTCTCGAGCTGAACACAAATCAACCCAATACATACAAATCATTAATCAATAATCTTAATTCTAAAACCTCTCTCTCGAGTAAGCTAAGAACACTAAAATAGAACTGCATTTACAACTACAATTCATAAATTAAACCACAATTAATGATTAAACCTACTTCAATATAGAATTTAAACTAGTAATTAACAATACCCATACACTAATTCAACCCATAATCACATGATCACACCCCAAGAATTGGGGTTTTAGCCGAACATCATAAAAAGATAAAAACTGTTACCAAATTGATTAGCCATCAACTGGGTAAGAGGAATTTAAGCTTTACAATGCTCCAATTCGAAGAAAATTTGAAACCCACTTGCAAAATCTCCAAATAGAGTCTCAAAACCTTCAGGTCTACTAAGAAACTCAAGAGAAAACTATTCTAGACTAAATTGGATTCTCCAAGTCTATGAAATTCAATACTAAATTAACTGTTTAAAACTAATTTATAGTCACAGAAATAAGCCACGAATGGCCGTTTGGCAGAGTAAGTCGGGCTCGCCGAACCACTCGGCGAGCTGCCCATTGATCTCTTCCATCGCCTTTTTGTCTTGGCACTCAGCATCCTCAAGTCCTGTAACTTTGGGCGATCTCTCTTTGCATCACAGAACTGCTCGGTGATTCGTCGACTGCTCTTTGTCATCGCCGACTTGGTTTCTTCCTTCAGGGCTTGGCACACTGGAACTTTAGGCGGTGAGATTAGCCACTCGGCGACACGCCGAGTACTCTTGGCGATCTTCAGGCTCACCCTTCTTCATTTCTTCAACTTGTTTTTTTCTTTTTTGCCTGTTAGTGTCCTTGCTTTGCTCCTCAATCCATATACCTGAATATCAAGGCATTAACGTCAGTTTATAGCATAAATTAGGCATTTGAGGACACTAAATCTACCAAAACAAAGCCCTAAATGAGTCCAAATCTAAGACTCATCAATTATCGGGATCTCAACAAGGCTTGTCCCAAGGACAATTTTCCATTGCACAATATGCACATCCTGATTGACAATTGTGCCAAGCATGAAACACAATCATTCGTGAATTGCTTTGCTGGTTATCATCAGATTGAGATGCATAAGGACGATGCTGAGAAAACTTCTTTCATCACACTGTGGGGTGTTTACAACTACAAGATGATTCCTTTTGGGTTAAAGAGTGTTAGGCTACATACATGAGGGAAATGACCACTTTGTTTCACGACATGATCCACAAGGAAATTCAAGTTTATGTGGATGACGTCATCATCAAATAAAAGAAGGGTTCGAATCATCTGGATGATCTTCGAAAGTTCTTTGCCAGACTGCGCAAGTATAACCTGAAGTTGAATCCTGCAAAATGTGTCTTTGGTTTTCCTACTGGAAAGCTACTGAGTTTCATTGTCAGCCGCCGGGGTATAGAATTGGATCCATCAAAAATCAAAGCCATTCGTGATGTTCCTCTGCCAAAGAGTAAGAAGGAGGTAATGAGTTTATTGGGACGACTTAACTACATTAATCATTTCATAGCCAGTTTACTGTCATTTGTGAGCCTATTTTCAAGCTGCTGAAGAAGGATGTTGCGGTAAAATGGACAGACAAATGTCAACAAGCATTTTACAAGATCAAAGACTACTTGTCCAATCCTCCTGTGTTGGTTCCACCCGAATCTGGTAGACCATTGTTGTTGTACATATCAGTGTTGGACCATGCCTTTAGCTGCATCTTGGGGCAACATGATGAAACAGGAAAGAAGAGGCAGACAATATACTACATGAGCAAGAAGTTCACATCATATGAAGCCCGATATTCTTTATTGGAATGTACCTGTTTTGCTTTAACTTGGTTGCCCAGAAGCTGCAACACTACCTCTCTTCACACACTACTTATCTGATCTCAAGGATGGATCCTCTGAAGTATATTTTTACAAAACCCATGCCTACAGGTAAATTGGCTAAATGGAAAATACTATTGAGCGAGTTTGACATAGTATATGTCACACAAAAAGCAGTAAAGGCATAGGCATTAGCAGATCATATGGTGGAGAACCCTGTAGATGATGAGTATAGACTGTTGAAGACTTACTTTCTGAATGAAGAAGTAGCTTTTGTGGGGGAAGATGATAACGCTCAACTAATCTTTATCTAATTCTAAGTGTTGGCGGTCTCTAACAAGTATAAACCCAACGAAAAGTTGGGGTTGATCCCACAGGAAGTGATACAGTAGAGAATTCGATTAAGAAGTTAAATTGTGTCCTAATCGTTTGTAGAAGTAAAGATTTTGGAACAATAAAGTAAATCACAAATTTTAACAATTAATATCAAATGGGGGGATTTAGGTAAACAAATTAAGATAGCTAACACTGGAAGTAAACAAGTAGAGATTGGACCTTAGGAGTGTGATAAGTTGAATGCTAATTTCATGTAATGGGTGATTACTAGTTACTCAAAGGTGTTGAATCTCAGTGGGTAGGCTAGGTTTTGAGTGCAATAGCCATTTCTCAATAAACTACTGTGTTTCAAGTGAGTTCTTTCGAACCTCAACGAGCAAAACACAACCAAACAACCAAATTCCTTAATTAATCCACTCTTTCAAGCTGGATTTGTAAAGATGCAATCAAACCCACTTTCTCAAGCTAGATTCTTAAAGATGCAATCAATACAACCATCAATTAATAATTCGACTCTAATACCTCTTTCTCAAGCAAGAATAGAGAACTAAGCTAGAACTGCATAAGCAACTACAATTCCTCAATTAAAACATGAACAATTAATTGAACCCACTTCAAAACAACAATAAAATCAGTAACTAACAACACCCATTAGCTAATTAATGCATTCAACTACATAATCACACCCCTAAGGAAAGGGATTTTATCCAAGCATAGTGAAAAATAATAAATCGTTACCAACGAAGTTTTCCATCTGATTTGCTAACGATCTGCAATTTCTAAATGCTGAAATTTAAGCTAAATGTCTCACAATCTCTAAATCTCTACTCAAAAATGTAAATACAATGTTATAGAATGTAAAAACTCAAAAATCCATAAGTAAACAATGTGTGAACTCCTTTTCTTCTTTTAAATATTGCATTTGTACGTTCCCAGAATTTCAGCACGGAGTCAACTCGGTGAAGTCGGGTTCGCCGACCAGTTCGGCGATGCGCCGAGTTGCTCCTCTTCTCACCTTTTTGGCTTGGCTTTTTAATCAAATCTGTCTGTGACTTCCGGTGAGCCAGATCGTCATCGCCGATCTCTTCGGCATGTCGCCAAATCGCTTGTCTGCTCGCCAAGTTGGTTTTGTCCATGGGCTGGCATGCTGGAACTTTAGGCGAGCTGAAGGTCCACTCGGTGACTCACCGAGTAGCTTTGGCGAGTACCATATTTGCTTTCCTTCAACTTTTTTGCTCCTTTTTACCTCATAATGTCCTTGCCTTACTCTTGAGCCTTCATTGCTGCATATCAACATTTTAATATCAGTTATGAGCATAAAATAGGCATTGAAGATACTAAATCCTTGAATAATAAGCCTAAATGAGTCGAAATCCCCGACTCATCAACTCCCCCAACTTAAACTCTTGCTTGTCCTCAAGTAAAACACAAGATCAATCAGGCCAACAGGGATGAATACAAATAGTGCTAGTTGAGACTCAACATTAATGCACACAAGGTTCAATCTACTCATGCAATGTTCAGTTGTGCACTAAAAGTTTCAAACTATGACTAGCCATCATCAAATAGAGGTCAAGATCACAATGCTCACTTCAAATGCAAATTCAAGCTCAACAAGAGTATTTGAATGCCCTCATATCAAGAATAATTTTGTGCTCTCATAAAATCCATCAAAGATTATAATTTAAGGAATCTAAATCAACTCTCACACTCTCAATGATAAATACATGCATGATTTTACCCGTACGCTTGCCCGTATTTTCCAATCAACACATCATTCGGCTTATGCAAGATCACCAAGGTCTTTCAAGGCTTGTAACTGGGCTGAGGGTAAAGGTATGATCATTTTGTCTTAGTGACTTTTATCTTTATGAAGCATCACTTGAGTTTCACTTATTCTCCTTTTCTTTCACTCTTTTCATCTTCGCAACTCACCCTTTATATATTCAAACACAATAGCTCATTGGATACCCCTTTTCTTTCCACAAATGCACAAATTATGCAAATATCTTTTTCAATTTTTTTTTCTCTTGCTTTTTTTTATATGGAGAGATTCCATCTTTTTCTTTTTTTTCAACACAAGTCTTCAAGGGTAAATTTCACAAACTTGCTCAATTTCTTTCCTCATTTTTACCACACAAGTTAGCTATTCAAACAGACCAAGACTTCATGAAGGTTCTAGGTGGGGAGGAAAAGGGCCAAATGTGTTCATGTTTCATCCAAAGAAAAGGTTAGGCTCAAATTGTGTCAAGCTAGGTTCACACTCTCACAAGGTGGTGACAAAGAGGTATAATTAGCAATTTGGTGCACTCTCAAAAGTTTTGTGCCTATGATCATTTCTTTCATTCACCAATGCTAGTTAATTGGACCAACAGGGCAAGTTCTGGGTATCACCAAGCATATATTTCAAGAAAACCTCACCACACAAGGCATTCAACACAATCATCGATCATGACTCTACAAGTTAAGCTCATGTGCAATGATCATTACAAGACTCACTTCGACAATAGACTAGTTACAACGAGATGCTAAGAGTTCACACATGACTTATGCAACTCAAATTTTCCTCATTGGACTTGCACAAACATATTGTTCAATCAAGAACACTAGTCAAGTCATCGGTATTGATCGCACCGATACTCAAATGTGCAAGAGAACATCGACAATATTCAACAAAAAAATCAGGGGATGGATCACTGAGAGAAACTCAAACCAACAACGGGATGGATCACTAAGAGAAAACCAAACCAACAACGGTGAGACCTTCACCCCACCAAGAGAAACTAAGCAGTGTCCTCAATGCATATACAGACTAATTGAAATAGTAAAAAGGGAAAGCAAGGATCACTGAATGAAAGGATCAGAGCGGGAGAGGTTCTTCACTTCACGCCTAATCGGCGAGCGGTACTGGTGACGCCGAGCCATTCGGCGTACTGCCGAGTAGAATTTGGTTCGCCCAAATTTATAGAAATTTGGCCTCATAGTTGAAGCAAAAAGGCGAGGTTAATCGACCTCACCAATTCAGCTCGGCAATGCGCCGAAATTACTGCAGTCTCGCCAAATATCCTAGAATGAATCTCGACCCTGGCCCTAGGAAGGGCGATGCACGTGCGCGATCTGGGGGACCAGTTGGCGATTCGCCAAGTGGGTTGATCCCCCGCCCAATTGTCATTCTAACAAAATAAGGGCTCCAACCTGCACATTCAGCAAACGTTATTCCAAAAATGACTAAAACTTGAGTTGCCTCCTAAAAAGTGCCTTAGCTAACGCTGTGGCACGACGTTGAAATGCATTTAAGCATCTTCCAAATACACTACTTCAATTACTGACAAGTCCAGTCATTCTCCGAAGTAGAGCTTCAATCGTTGCCCATTTACTTTGAATACTGACCCTTCTTTGCCTTCAACTTCAATTGCCCCATTTGTTAACACACGAGTCACTTTTAATGCTGACCATTTTGATTTGAGTTTACCCGGAAAGAGTATCAAACGGGAGTTATAAAGCAAGACAAGATCGCCAACTTTAAACTCTCGCTGAAGGATTTTGGCATCATGCCACTTCTTCATTTTCTCTTTGTAAAGGGCTGAACTCTCATAAGCTCACAGATGGAACTTTTCCAACGCATGGAGTTGACCCTATCCTTTGAAGATTCCCCCCAATTTAAGTTCAATGATTTCAATGCCCACAATGCCTTATGTTCAAGCTCAATTGATAGGTGACAAGACTTTACAAATACCAATTGGTA
Source organism: Solanum etuberosum (assembly GCA_029582245.1). NCBI lineage: Eukaryota > Viridiplantae > Streptophyta > Magnoliopsida > Solanales > Solanaceae > Solanum > Solanum etuberosum. Next base: position 13,403 of record JAJONR010003997.1, on the reverse strand, counting down.
TGGTGATATGCCAATCAGGGTCTTGAATGCGGTGAGGTATGCCCAAAGAGTATCATCTAAATTTCGAGACCAGTCAGTCCGATTTGCATTGACTGTTATTGCCAAAATTCCCTTAATTTTTTTATTTGACACTTCAACCTGCCCACTTGTTTGTGGATGATAAGGGGTTGCAACTTTGTGCTCAACTCCATATTTTATCAACAAAGATGCAAACAAATGGTTACAAAAATGAGATCCCTCATCGCTAATAATTGCACGCAGAGTGTCGAACCGTGTGAGAATGTATCACTTCAGGAATTGCACAACACTTCTCCCTTCGTTGTTGGGTAAAGATATAGTCTCTACCCATTTAGAAACGTAGTCAACCGCCACCAAGATATACTTGTTACCATATTAACTCACAAAAGGTCCCATGAAGTCGATTCCCCAGACATCAAACAATTCTACCTCTAGAATAGGATGGAGAAGTAATTCATGCCTTCTCGATATTACTCCTTGCTTTTGGCATTGAACGCATTGTTTAACAAGAGAGTGTGCATCTTGGTATAACGTCGGCCAATAATAACCGCTTTGAAGTACTTGGGCAGTCGTACACACCCCGCTATGATGCCCACCAACTGGTGATGCATGGCAAGCATCTTGAATTTCATTTACCTCCACTTCCGGTACACACCTTCTAATTATTTGATCTGTGCATTCCCAAATTAAGTATGGTTCATCCCAAAAATACTTCTTCACATCAAACAAGAACCTCTTCCGTTGGTAGAAATTCAGTCCATCGGGAAGAATCCCACACATAACATAATTTGTGAAATCAGCATACCAAGGTGGATTTCCATGAGATACAACCATTATGACTCATCGGGAACGCTTCCTCAATATCCCTCTCACCGGAGACAACAACATTGGTTTCTAGCCTTGACAAGTGATCCGCCACTTGGTTCTCACATCCTTTTTGATCTTTGACCTCGAAATCAAACTCTTGCAACAACAACACCCACCGAATCAACCTTGGTTTTGCATCTTTCTTAGCCATCAAATATCGGATTGTAGCATGATCTGTGTGCACCACCACTTTAGTGCCCAACAAATATGCTCTAAGCTTTTCAAAATCGTACACTACAACTAACAGTTCTTGCTCGGTGATAGTATAGTTCTTTTGAGCTACATTCAATGTATTACTTGCGTAATAAAACAGGTGGAACAATTTTCCTTTTCGTTGACCAAGAACAGCTCCCAGAGCCACACCACTTGCATCACACATTAGCTCAAATGGAATGCTCCAATCAGGGGAAACAACGATTGGAGCCGACACTAGCTTTTCTTTTAAGCACATGAACGCTTTCAGGCAAGCTTCATCAAAGTTGAAAGTAGATTAATTTTCAAGTAGTTTACAAAGAGGATAAGCTACCTTAGAGAAACCCTTTATAAACCACTGGTAGAAGCCTGCATGTTCTAGAAAACTCCGGACACCTTTCACTGAAATGGGAGGAGGTAGTTTAGCAATAACTTCAACTTTAGCTTAATCCACTTGCATTCCTTCTCCTGAAATTTTATGCCCCAAAATAATGCCTTTTTTGACCATGAAATGACATTTCTCCCAATTGAGAACAAGGTTGGTTTCGACACATCTTTGTAATACTTTCCCAAGGTGTTCAAGACACGCTTCAAATGAGTCACCCAAAATTGAAAAGTCATCCATAAAGACCTCCACTGAGTCTTCAACCATATCGGCAAAAATAGAGAGCATGCATCGTTGGAAAGTTGTCGGAGCATTACACAACCCGAAAGGCATTCTTTTGAAAGCAAATGTCCCATAGGGACATGTAAAGGTTGTTTTTTCTTGGTCCTCCGGTGCAATGTAAATTTGATTATACCCGAAATAACCATCTAAGAAACAATACCATCCACGCCCCGCAAGTCTATCAGGCATTTGATCCATAAAAGGCATTGGGAAATGATCCTTCTTGGTCCAAGCATTCAATTTTCAGTAGTCCATGCATACACGCCAATTGGTGACCGGTCGCATTGGTACAAGTTCCCCTTTTTCATTTAGGACCACAGTGATACCTCATTTCTTTGGAACACATTGCACGGGACTCACCCACTTGCTATCCGCAATAGGGTTGACCACACCCGCATCGAGCCACTTGATGATTTCTTTCTTCACCACTTCTTACATTGGAGGGTTTAACCTCCTTTGGTGCTCAATACTTGGTTTCCATTCACTATCTAATTAGATTTTATGAGTACAAATCCCAGGAGGAATTCCCACAATATCGGCAATTGTCCATCCGATGGCCTTAATGTATCGTTTCAACACATTTACAAGTGATTGCACTTGCCATTCAAGCAAATCTGCGGCAATAATTTCAGGCAAGCTGTTTTTTGCTCCCAAAAATACATACCGAAGGTGAGGTGGGAGCACCTTTAACTCAAGCTTTGATAGTTCTTCAGTGGATGGTTTAGCGGGAGGACTTTCTCGATTTTTTAAATCAATATCGAGCTTCAATGGATTTTTGGAATGAGAACCCTAACCCAATAGAGCAACCACGATCTCATCATAATCTTGAATTTCTTCACCATCATAGTTCAAAAGGACAGAAGCTAGGGATTCACCCACACAAGACACTTCACTCACACTAGCCACTACTTCGTCAATCACATCAATGACTAATACCACATGAATGTCGCTAGGTTGCTTCATTGATTTGTATACATTGAAAGTAACTTCCTCATCATTTACCCGAAACTTTAACTCACTACTTTCAACATCCACAAGGGCTTTTCCGGTAGCCAAGAACGGCCTACCTAGCATAATAGGTATTTCAGCATCAATCTCGCAATCAAGAATAAGAAAGTCAGCCGGAAATATGAACGTATCCACTTTCACGAAAATATTATAAAGTATGCCAATAGGATGCTTGATTGATCGATCGTTCATGAGAAGACGCATCGTTGTTGACCTAGGCGCACCCAACCCTAGTTGTTTGAAAATGGCATACGACATCAAGTTGATACTTTCCCCCAAGTCACACAATGCTTTGGCAAATTGAAAGATCCCAATAGTGCATGGAATAGCGAATGCTCCCAGATAAGCTTTCTTGACAACCACATTGCTAGTCATAATGGCACTACAACTATGAGACACCTCAACCATTTCAAAATCCATACTCCTCTTCTTGGTAACCAATTCTTTCATGAACTTTGCATAGCCAGGCATTTCCAACAACTCTTCCACTAAAGGAAGATTTATAGACAGAGTTTTGAAAACAAAGAGAATTTTTTGGAACTTTGCATATTCATCCCTTTTTTAAAATCTTTGAGGGAATGGTGGGTTGACTTTGGGCAAAGGTTGTGTGGGTATTGAAGAAGAAGCAGCCCCCTCATTTGATGTTTGCACTTCCCCGGTGGTAGTTTTTTGGGTACCTCATCAATCTCTTTGGGCATTTCATTCTTCGATTCTTCGTCGGACCCATCTACATCGATGGCATTATCCCTGTCTTTACTAGAGGTTTCCTTGCTATCAAATTTCACATCACCAACCATTGCTTTATCACTCCGAGTCAACATTGCCATGCATTTTTCAGGATTAATCTTTGAAATCACCACCATATCATTAGCAAGATTCTCTTGTGGTTTAGAATTTAATTGGGCTGAAAGGTGACTCATTTGGGATTCAAGCTGCTTAATGGAGGCCGAGTGAGAGGTTACCATCTTGTTTAAGGCCGAGTGGGATTCTCTTTTAAAATCTTTGATTATCACTTTCTTTCTCAAGACATAGATGCTTTGTATTTTAGATGGATTTCTTTTGAACATGAATTACTGTTGGTTGACTTTCTGATCTTAGGAGCTATATCGTTGATGATCTGCTGAGATTTCTAAAGTTAGGTATTTTAGCCTTTGTTAAAGCATCATTATGTGTGATAGAAAATTGAATATAGTTGCCTTCATGTGCTTGCTTCTCTCGTTCGCTTAATTGATTGGTAAAATAGTTGCTTTGTCTACTTCACAAGAATATTGTGTGGAAGTTTACCCTTGTATTTGTAACATTACCATGGTTGTTGATTCTTGATTAAAATTGGTAAGTTTGGTTATGAAATCGTTTATTTTCTTGAAGTGCCTCTATTCTTGATTACCTCCCTTAATGTCAGTTAACTCCCTTTAATTGATGCAATATTACTTGTAGTAGTGGTAATATTTTTCATATATTTAAATTGATAATTGGGATTGTACTACTTGAGTTTAAATTGATTCTCGACAGATTTTCCCTTTCTTGTTGTGAATTATATTATATTATTATAATAATGTGTAAATACTCCTTGAATTGTGTTTTCTTCCTTTAATATAATTATTCTCTCCTTGCTTGATATCAATTAATTGATACTAAATTGATATTTATTGCCTTGTGCGAATTCAGACAAATTTTGTGGCTCTTGGTAAGGTAAACTTTACTTTATTATTTTTATTTACTTTTGTTGATTGATCGTAGTTACCATATTTAAAGTTGAGTTGATTCTTACATGTTATATTTTAGTTATATTGAGTAAGGTAAAGGTAATTTTGCTGATTTTACTTATCTTTATTAAGAAAATAAAATTTCCATAATTGTTGCTTATTGATTCTTATTCCCTTAATTAACTTGGTAAAATCATGTAGTGTATGAGAATATTGAATATTGATTTGAGCTGTATTTTATTCCTCTTCCTTAAATTTTTACTTCCGTTTGTAATGTGTAATTTTTAATGGAAATTTTATTAATTGACTTTCTTGCCTTAGTTAAAGTTAGGCAGATTTTATTTTTGGTATGGGTTAAATAAAAGGGCCGATTGTAGTTTTATTTTATTGGGTCTATTATTTGATTTGTTCCGCCTTAATTAGAGCTGGACAACTTTCTTACTTGTTTATTTGGTAAGTTGGATTAATTTGACTCTCCTTTAGAATAAGGAAATTTGATTCTTAATTGAATTAATTATTTCTTTTCCATTATTATATGCCCTCTCATATGCGATATAAAGTGACCCTTAGTCCTATTATTCTCTCACAGTTAACACTTTAACAATCAGAAACACTTTAAAAATAAGAAAAAATACTCTCTACTCTCAAAAAGAAAAGCAAGAATTCTGAAAACTTTGGAGCATTCTTTCTTTGCTATGTTGTTGTTTCGGTCTGGATATTTTACTAAAAGTACTTCATTGCTGATAAATTAATTTGCTTGACTGGTTAGTTTTCTTTAGTTTATTTCCGTTTCGCATTAATATTATGTAATGTTGCAATAATTTATAATAATTTAAAGGAAGCGTTCGGGTCAGTTCTCTTCTTCCCTCTTTATGTGTGACATTATTCGTGTTGTGTTTCTTTACTTGTTTAAATTATCGTATGTGTGCCCATGATTTGGCTTACATGTATTGAGGCAGCCATGAAATAGTTAATCTTGTTATATATACTTGTTTGTATCTTTTGTTATGCTTTAGAAGGGTTGAACTTAGAGTTCAAGATGTTGAAGAGTCGCCACGGGAGGGAATACTAAACGAGCTGAATTTATTTGATTTGTGTTTTATATATTTTTTTATTTCTATTGTTGTCTTGTAATAATTTGTATAACTCCTAACTCTCTCTATATATGAAATAACTTGGGGGGTCATCTAAAGGGGGAGGGAATATACGTGCTAAGTGTTATTTTATCGCAATTTATCTGTGTCAGAAAGAATGCTTATAGGACTGTGAGTATTGTTTGCTCGTATTTATCAATTCTCCGTCATAGATCTGATAATGCTAAAAACCTAAAAAAATGGGTTTATTTTTTATCATTGTTATTTGTCTGTGCAAATCTTTGTTTAAAATGGATCATTCGTTTTAATATTAATCAATGGCTCCTTCATAACAAATTGTCTTAACTGTTTTAATAATGTTTTAGTATGTTCACTTAAATAGGCATTATTCCTATAGGATGTAATTAAATATTTTTTTACCATTTGGGGAATAGAAAATCAAGCATATAGGCTCTCAATATTTTTAGCATGCTAATTAATCAATAATTGTGTATGAATCTTTATTTTAATAATTGTGTAAAATTTTCAGCATGTTAATCACTTGGACTGTGGCAGTAGGGATTTAGTTCCCAGAAAAGAGAACTGTGCATATATATGTTATAAAAACTTGTTTGATTTTTCGATGCCACCCTTATAAGATTTAATAAATTTTTTCAACATGGTGTGGAATAGAAATTATGCATATACGTTCAAATAATTATTACATTTTATAGATAAATAATGCTTGTAGAATCAATAATAATTTTAGCATGTTCATACTTAGAAACCATGCTTATAGAATTCAAATAATAGAACCATTGTTAATTAATCAAATTTAAATAAATCCAGCATGTTAAAATCGTATTCTAATAACTGGCATGTTAATTAATTGAATTATGACTATAGGTCCCTGCTTAATTTCTAGAATGTTAAAAATAAATAAGTTTATGGGTATAAATATTGTATGATAATTGCTGATTGTTCAATTGGTTAGATGTCATGCCTATAAGTTTTAAACAAGTTTCAGCTAATTTTTCAGCATGTAAAATAAAGAATTGAATTGATCTGCTTTGACTAATTACTGCCAACATATTCATAAAGTATTTCCCTACCTGTTAAGAGTTAAAATAAGCATGGTAATAATTTCTAATTAAAAACTGAACTCTTTTAAATAACTGCTGCCCCGTTTAAGTGATGATATGCCCTGATTAAATTATGTCCGAAATAAAATTTCCACATGTTGATTTCCTGCTAATAAATGAACAAATTTGTGAATCACGGTTTCACCACTTAAAGTTATTTTTTGCTCTTTAATTACATCTGTTTTGCTCCTTTTAAAGTTTATTAATTGTTGTCATGTTGTTTGTTTATATGTTGTTCGTATGCTCACACACTTTGCATGAGACCTTTCACTTTAATTGTGTTTTTAAGCATGCTAAATAACCTAAATTTAGAGGCCAATGTGAGACCTATGTGCGAAACGCTCGTCCAATGTGTTTTGCTTGATGTTTAGAGGGCCTACTTAAGAGCTTATATTTTATTTTTGTCTAAAACCACCCTAATAGTAGTCCAATGCCTCTTGGACATTAAGCGGGGATGCTAGTTACCTTTTAGGACGCTATGCATGTGGAAGGTGGGGTAGGGGTAGATAGTCCCTTTAACGGAGATGATGGAAGTTGAATCGAGCATAAAATGACAAAACACTGATTTTGTCTTCCGAATAACAAGTCGAGCGCTGATCCGTAGAAGGGTGTTAATTTAGGTTTCATAGTTTCTATTTTCCTTTTTCCCTTTCTAATTATTTATAATTATAATTGTTTGGGGTAGTTTAATAAATAAAAAATAGTTTTCGCCTATCTACTTGCGTATATTTTTGTCTTCTCGCTTATCTATTTTAATTGTTTTCATGTTGATTATTTGTATTAAATGTCATAAATGTTTATTTACTTCAACACTTAGTCTAGATAAATTAGTTAATAAATGAATAAATAGAGACCTTAATTGGTCCTTGTAACCCCCACATAAATTATGAGATACGGCCGGGACCCACCTTTGTGGACCTCAAGGGATGCTTAACACCTTCCCCTCGAGGTAACTTGAACCCTTACCCGATCTCTGGTTCTTTGACCTTTAGTTAGATTTAGTTAGGTTAGATAGGTGTCATAACGCGTCTTAATTCGTTAGGTGGCGACTCTTCTTTAAAACAAACCTAAAAGAGTTGTTAGGTCGTGCACAAAACTCGTTTTGCAAAAAAATAGGGCGCGACATCCATCATAAAGGAACATAGGAAAGGACTAAGAATTGATCCTTGATGAAGCCCCATCTCAACTAGGAAGTGGTCTGAGTCTCCTCCCACTGTTCTAACCCCATTCTTGGCTCCATCAAACATATTCTTTATCGCCCTAATATAAACCATCGAGACACCTTTAGCCTCTAAACACCTCTAGAGTACATCCCTCGAGACTTTGTCATAGGCCTTTTCAAGACCAATGAACATCATATGTAGGTCCCTCTTTCATATTCTATATTTATCCACTAGTCTCTGGATAAGGTGCATAGCTTCGGTAATCGATTGCGCTAACATGAATCCAAATTGATTCTCAGAAATAGACACCACTCCCCTCACCCTCATCTCCATCATTCTCTCCCAAACCTTCATAGTGTGGCTTAGCAGTTTGATACCCCTTCAATTGTTACAATTTTGGATATCCCATATTTCTTGTACAATAGAATCATTGTACTCCACCTTTATTCATCAGTCATATTTTTCGTCCTAAAAATAGTACTAAACAACCCAAGCAAGCACTTTATACCTGCCTTGTCGATGCTCTTTTAAAATTCCATCGAAATATTATCGGGTCTAATCGGCTCATCCTACTAATAGAATATTTAACCTCATCAACCCTAAAACACCTAAAGAACCCAAAGTCCCGAAGTCTATCAGAGTGCTTCAGTTTACCCAACACAATGTCTATGTCCCCTTCTTCGTTTAAGGGTTTGTGGAAGTACGCTTGCCATCTTTCCTTAATAGAGGTCTCTTCTACCAAGACCTTTCCTTCCACATACTTGACGCACTTAACTTGATCTATATCATGAGTATTTATATCTCTCTATTTCATGAGCATGTATGATTTTTCTTATTCCTACATTTATCTCCTAGCTCGACATACAAGTGTGTCAAAGTTGTTGTCTTAGCAGTTGTAACAACTAACTTTTCTTTTGTATTTAGCATCTTAAAAACTTCCTTAAGCGCCCTCTTCTCTATCTCATACATGCACTCCGCCAAATTTGCATATGAAACCTTCTTTGCTTTCACTTTACCTTGGACTTCTCCATTCCACCACCAATCTTCTTGATGACCACCAAAGTTAACCCTCGATACCCCTAGCACCTTGGTATTTGCTTTCCTTATGCAACTAGTCGTCTTATCCCACACTTTTTCACATCCCCACTACTAGTCTAGACCCCTATACCAATAAATTCTCTCTCATCTCATGAGAAAAGGTAAGGGCAATCCACTCATTTTATCTTCAGTCAGTCATGTAAGGTTTTTTCCTCTTACCCCTATTGATCTCCAAGTCCATCACCAAAAGCTTCTGTTGGGTAGTAAGATTCTCTCTCGGAATAACCTTTCAATCCTTACAAAGGCCTATATCACCCTTCTTAATGAGTAATTAATCTATCTGAGTCTTAGAAACCGTGCTACAAAAGGTAACCAAGTGGTTCTCCCTCTTCGAAAAACAAGAGTTAGCAATTACCAACTCAAAAGTTTTAGCAAACCAGAAGCAAAACTCCCCCTCCATTTGTAATACCTTAGAAATTGGAAAGGAAAGGTTTTATTTTGTCTACTACATCAGGTATACGAGACTCATCTACGGTTTGTAGAAGCATCTATAGATCGCAAATGACATCCGTAGGAACTGAGTTGAGATTTGGGAAAATCAAGTTTCTGAAGTTGGGTCGTAGGATGAAATATGGGTGATAGGATGTGCCCATAGAGTGAATTCATACTTAGTAAAATTTTGGAATGCTTTTATGGAAAGTTGTTTTAGGTCCAGTAACTTGACCTACGGTTGACCGCTACGGTCCATATGAAGTTCTACAGTCCGTAGGTCAGAATCGTACGGTCCTCTGGCAGTTTTAATGAAGGGTGTATTGGTCTTTTCCTATCTACCTAATCCCTAAACTACATCATTTTGGCCATATAAACTACCCTATAACCATTTTTACTCATTAAACTTAGCCTTAATCCCCTCATTCACTCAATTCCCTCAAAAAATCCCTCAAGTCTTCTTCCTAAATTCTCTTAACAGCTCCAAGGTGAAAGCTATGATTTCAAAGGATTCAAGGTCTCAATCTCCAATGCTTTAAGCCTTTGATTATCAAGGTATGTGGGAATTCACCAATGGGTTTCATTGATCCATTGGGTCCCTAAAGAATCTCAATCTTCAATTTAATTCTCACCCAATTTGATTAGGATTTCATACAAATCTCCATGGGTCTTAGTTGTTATGATTTAATTGCTTGATTTCAATCTTATTATGCATAATTTGATTAAATTACATAGTTTTCAGTTGACTTCATATGGACCCATGCATTATACTTGATCATGACTATGAATTTATGAAGAAAGCTTATAAACTTATGAATGATGATTTATGAAAGCTATGCATGTCTTATGAAAATGATATTTTATGCTCTAAGGATGCTTTCGAGATAAGTATCAATGAATTATGAAAGGTTTTCTAACATATTATAAAAATTATGGTTGTGAAAGTTTTTCTCACATATGTATGAATCAGGATTTAAAGGATATACTCTTATACGACTTTATGGTTTGGATTGGTATCATGATTATTGCCTTTTCTAATGTTATGCTTTGATAATTTACTTTATCTATTCGATTGAGATTTATCTTAGCACTGAGAGAAATTTGAGATGGAGGCTCAAATAGGGTAGTCTCTAGTAGCAATCTCTAGTTCCAAACTACGTGCCTCCGTAGGATTGTCTTAAATGACCTAGCTAGTGAATCCACATAGCCTTTATGATGTGATGCGGAGTTCTACCTTGGACAGTAGACTCTCCATTCTCGGTGTCGGAGTTACATCAGTTTTCATGTTATAGCTCACATGGTCTATTATCGGTTAAAGCTAATATCCACAAAAGAACTATGGTTTTCCTTAAAGCTTTACATTATGTCCTCGTAGTAATGCATTGGCCTTGTATCATGTTTTCTTATAATCTTGCTTCTTTAAGCTTTTAAATGTCCTATTGTGTCATGTATTTTATGTTTTAAGCCTATTATGATATCATGTCTACGTTTATGCATATTTCCTCATACTTAGTACATTTCATTTACTAATGCATACTTGTGTCTATATTGTTCATAATACAAAGTCCGACGTTTCTCCTCCCGCTCGTGGATAGATTTTAAGTTACTCATAGTTATTGGATTGGTGAGTCCTCATACTCCGAGGGCAAAGCCATGAAGATCTTTTATTGTTTTTTTTTTATTTACTCTTAATATTTTGTACGTGGTGTATGGGTTACGTCCAACCCACTCTTATGATTTTAGAATGGCTTGTCAAGACATAGCTAAGTTTCCGCATTTTATGTTCAAACTCTCCTTTATGATATAAGACGTCTTACTTAATCTCTCATATTGTCTATGTCATTGTGTTGTATGTATGCCAAGTGGCTTGTGTAGGGTCTCTCGGGGTCCTATACACCATGTCACGTCTAGGGTATACTTTGGGTCGTGACACCATTCCTCGCCCCAAGACCAAAGTCTCCATTAACATCATCTAAGTAACTAGAAGTTGCCCCAATATGGAAATTAAAATCTCCACCAATAAGACTCTTCTTGGTGTTTGGTATACCTCTTACTACCTCGTCCAAGTCCTCCCAAAAGAGCTTTTTGACCTCCTTGTCCAGGCCCACTTGAGTCGCATAAGCACTGATAATGATCAAATTAAGCCTGCCAATGACTAGCTTAATCGTCACGATCCTACCATTGAAACTCCTAACCTCCACCACTCTCTCCCTAAGGTCCTCTTCTACTAAAATACCTATTTCATTTCTATCCCTCGAGCTTCAGGAGTACCACAACTTAAACCCGTCCACATCCCGTGCCTTGGTACCTATCTATCTAGTCTCTTGTACACAAGCTATATTAATTCTCTTCTTAAGTATCTTACTAGCTCTATGAACTTATCTATCAGCAAACCTATGTTCCACGACCCTACTTTTATCTTAGGCGAACCCTTAACCCACTTACCACTACTTTCTCTCACTCGGGTCTCAACCAAAGACATGATTCTAATCCGGCAGCATTCCCTAAAGCTACTAGGGAGATCTAAACTAGATAAGATGTAAATGAAACAAGAATATGTTAAAACTATTGTTTCTTGATCGCCAACGCTTTTGTCTAGATCTAACCTATGCCGAAAATGGTGAAAGAGGTTGTCACTGGTGGAGTTGAGTGGTAGTTGTTGTCACTGGTGGTGGTAGGCTCTTGTTGCCCTAGAAGTGAGAGAGAGAGTATGTGGAATCCGAATTCCGGTGAGGTGTTCGCAACTTGTTTTGTTCCACCTATGAATTCAAAGTAGTACTTACCAGAAAAGTCAGAGGTAAATCGACCGGTGTAAAAGGAGAGAGAGAGAGAGTGACGATCTGCAACTCCGTAAGTGTCTTATAGAAAACATGTTTATCGAAATCCTCACCTAAGAAGAGATGAAGTTGGGATTTTGAATTCTAAGCAGAGAAACATGGAGATGGGGGAGTATGGGTGTTCATCTTACGATGATTTACCTGTCAGGGGTGGCTAGAGAGCAGAGGCGGATCTAGGATTTGAAAGTTGTGGGTACCATATCGTTAGGTTGATTGAATCGATCAAATTATTACTCGTTAAGTCTCAACCGTTTGTAATTTTTCGTCTAACTATTACACCCTCCGTCCCAATTCTTTTATTAGCATGATAGACTTAAAAAAAAATTGTGTCACATAAATTTAGATGGAGGATTGAAGTACTTTTATATGCTTCAAAAAAATAGTAAAAATTACAATAAAAAAATGTCAGCAAAAATCAAATTTAGAACTTCTATAACTTGATATCATATGGATTTGAATTGCGATCTTTACACATATTAGTATATTATATTAAAGATTACATATACCATATTATAATAATGTCTATTAAAGTCAAATGTTTCCCATGGCCTAATGGTATTAGCATTGTTTTTTCATATGTTGATTGCGGGTTCGAGTCCAAGCCTAAAAGAAACGGAAGATGCATTAAATGAGCTAATAGAGAATCGAACTTGCGACCAGGAAGCCGAATCCTCAATCCTCATCCACGGGCACCATGCGCCTACTTGTGGCTGGGGGTGGCAAGTTTATTATTCATAAGTTTTTTATGCATATATACATATATGTATATATAAAATTTAAATCGAGACCACTGGATTCCGTGGCACCCCCACCATGATACATAGATCCGCCCCTGCCAGTGATGGTGAGGACACTAACGATAGCTTAGAATTCAACATGAGAGGAGAGAAGAGGGTGGCAACTTGTTTGTGAGAAATGGGGATTAGGTTAGGGGGGCTCAGGTAAAGTAAAAAAGGAACGGGGAGGGAATAGATAGGGACTATCCAATCAAAAAGTGTGGACAAATTGAGATTAAAATGTGGATTTAGGTCAAATTACAAGTTGCAAAATCGGGTCAGAGATTGGGGTAGTTGGGCGCAAAGGTTTTGGGTAAAATTGATCCAATATGACTAAAAAATTAAATAAAAGTGGATAATTGGATTGAATTAAATTGGGTTTCTATTTTAAACTACCACACTTATATAGTTTGGTAAATAAATAATA
>JAJONR010003996.1:0-43840 GCA_029582245.1 Solanum etuberosum | reverse complement strand
AATATATATATATATATATATATATATATATATATATATATAGGTTCTTTATTATAGATGCAAGTGTGACTCTTGATTCCAATTATTGGACAACTATATGCAAAATGGAAGCATACCAAAATCATACTACTTACATAAATAATAGATAACCAATAAAGTTTATGCTAGAAAACATATAATAACGCTAGAACACATAAACTTGCAAAAATTTAATTCAAGAATTACCTCTTTAAGCGTGAGAAGATACATTCAAACGAATCCACAAGTTAGCCAAACTTTCAAGCGAATTCACAAGATAGACAACAACTTTGCAATCTTCTACAATGATCCGAAGTTCACATGCGAACTCTCTCAATACCTGGGTGGGTAAGTATCGTATAGAAAACTGATTACTTTTGTAGGTTAGAGGAACTCCTATTTATAGAGATTTCTTCCCAATCAAAAAGGGAGAAGAAAAATACTTTTCTTGAAAACCAGAAAAACACACGTTATTACAATGATCCCAAATTCACATCACTCTCTTAATACTTAGGTGGGCAAGTATCGTATAGAAAACTGATTACTTTTCTAGGTTAGAAGAACCCTTATTTATAGAGATTTCTTCCCAGTCCAAAAGGGAGAAAAAACCTATGCTTTTCTTGAAAATAAGAAAACACACTGTAACACCCCAGAAATTTTTTGAACTAAGACACGAACCATTGTTCGTTGTGAGTAAGATTTTACCAAAGAATTTAAAATTTCCTTAAGTGTTAAGGTCACTAGATGTAGCACATTGAGTTCCAAAAAAGAACTAAAGAAAATTCATTCAAGTCAGTTGTAATGTTCTTCTAAGTTTTGGGCCAACTTCAAACGACCATAACTCTTAGCACAGGATGAGTTAGGTGGGCTATAAGATGTCAAATGAAAGATCTTTGAGTCCTCTTTCCAACACCATCGAGTTTACTAAATTTTGAGCTCTGAGTAAAAAGTTATGACTAATTTACTAACGAGGTCATCTAAATTGCCCTAAATGTGTAGAAAAATAAGTTTTTATAAATCAAACCCTCTCATCCACACCAAATATTCTACGCTCAAGAAATTCAAGAAAACGCTAAGGCTAGGGTTCTTCTTCAAATATTTTCCTTCAAGTTTCTTCAAGAAGATGGTTCTTTCAGATATGTAAGCTTCCATAGTGTTGGGTTTCTTCGCCCAAACGCAAATCATGAGTTTCTTTTACGAATTTTATCCAAGATAATTAGTATATTGATAATCTTGTTGAGTTCTTGAGGTTTTGTGCTTCTTTATTTGACAATGAAGTTCTCATTGAGTTCTAGAGGTGAGGGTTTTCGAATAAGATGAGTTAAGTGATAGTTCCTTTAGTGGGTTTCGCTGAGATTGTCCTAGTTTAAAAGAATTCGTGAATTTTGACCTTAGAATTGCAGTAGGTATGAGGTTATTCGAGTAGGAGAGGAGAAGAAAAGATTGGATAAAAATACGTGCCCAGCTCCACGTCGCGGAGGTGTTTTAAACATTCAGTTCCCCGAAAATTACCCCCCTCTCCGCGTCGTAGAGAGGATACAGAGTCCACTGCCCCAAAATTTATTTTCGTGACCAAAAATTTAATTCATCTTCTACCTCGCGCCAGTGTCCTTCATGTAGTGTCTTCACTCGTTTCTAATTATCAACTATCTAAACTTCATTTAATCATTGAGAGATCCGATATATAGAATCATGATCCTTGAATTCATAATTCATAATTCAAATTCAAGGAAGAGTTAAGAGTAGAGTTCAAGAAATTATTTGAGTTCAATTGTGAATCCTTTCAGATCAACTATTGATTTGAGCTAAGTTTTGAGGAAGTAAGTATAAGAGCGAGAAGAGTCGTATACACAAGTTCCATATTGTTATGTAGACCCTCAAGTTGAGTCATTCATGCCCATAAATTCCGCATGAACTTCATAAACCGAGAATCTTGAGAGGAGTAGTATCTTCAAGTTCTAAGTCTTGAGTGTTGAGTTCATAACCCCTTTTGAGATTTTATTCCTAATCATGAGACTATTACATATTACCCATGGAGTCCTTGAGTTGAGTAGTTCATTCCCATAATTCCGCATGAACCCTCTGAGTCGAGCATTCTGGAAATGACTATTACCATTGAAGTTCTTGAGTTCTGAGTTGTTGAGTCTCGAGTGTTGAGTTCTATGTATGGTTATTGAAAACCTTGAATTGAGTCGTTCACGTACATAATTCGGCAGGAGCTTTATTTTGAGAAGTCTTTTACAATTTTTTCTAAACTTGTTATGAGACTTGATCACTTGAGTTGAGAAAGATTAGAATTGAGTTCATTTTCTTTAAAATTATATATGGGAACTAAGTATTCCCAAGAGTAAATATTTTCACATATTTAAAAGAGGAGGAAACTAAAATTTCTGAAAGAGTTTTGAGCAGTTTGATTAACATCTCATTTTAGAGAAAGATTCTGAGTAATAATCTCAAACCAGAGAAAGAGTTATATTTTTAAACATATGAGCTGAGTATATTTTTGAGAGTAGTATTGAGAATCGATATCAGGACGAGTTCAGATAACTCAAGTATCCATAAACTAAGTAGCCAACGTGGGTAGAAAGGGTCATACTTTTTAGATGATTCCTTAATGCTTTTTAGCATAGACTAGCGGATCCACTTAGTTGAGAGGTTCTATACCCCGGCAAAGTATAAGACAGTTCTGGCAGCGTGGGTAAGACGCTGAATCATCAAATAGCTCATAGTGGTGGTTGTCGGTTAGAAAAACTCCCACAGATATATTTTGTATTATTATATACACAGAGTTTATTTTGTATTTTCATATACAAAAAGAGTTTATTTTGTATCCTTGCATACACACTGAGTATATTACATTCTTAAGTACATTGAGTTGCTTTCTACTGTTTTAAAAGCTTTCCATATATATCATCACTTATTGTTGCTTTATATTGAGTTGAGTATCCAAAGTTTGAGTAGCCAGAGTCGAGTGTCTTATTATTGAGTTGAGTCTTATTTCACTGAGTTGAATATCTTATCACTGAGTTGAGCCCTATTTTCTCTGAGTTGAATTGAACTATGTTTCTTTGAGTTGAGTTGAGTTGAGAGAGTTGAGAAGAGGTAAGTATGTTTCTATTCCACCAGTTCAAGCTTATGTTATGTTTCAGCTGAGATCCTTATGAGGAAGTATGATTAGAGCTTGGGTAGTATTTTCCTCGAAAAGGTAGCCTGAGTTATGAGATCATGAGCAGTAATAGTGAAAGAGCCCAGAGTTAGAGGAAAGTGTGCAGAGGTTAAGTAATCTAAGGAAAGGAGATAATTATGGGGCAGTTTATGTTATTGAAATCATGCACCCAGTCAGTTATAAGTGATGAGTTCTTTTATGAGTAGAAAAAGGAATGATAATTTTGTAGAGAGTTCTTGATAGAAAGAGGAGGAATAGTTACTAGTCAAGATGAGTTAGAGTTTATTCTTAACCAGAATAGAGTTGATGTCGATGTGTCATCGTGTTAGAGGAGACTAAATATAGGTGTGGAATCAGATAGCAAAGTACTTATGAGGTGATAGACCCAAGCTAGGCTTATGAATTTTGAAAGGAGAACCCCATAGTATTCGGAGGAAGATAGAACTATTTGAGAGATAATGCGCAGTAAGTGAGTAAATAGTATTTAAGTTGTGATGGTAATTTGTGGGTGTAGAGACTAAGAGGTAAGGATTGACTACTTGTCATAAGGTCCTAGTGGACGAGTGTTTCTAAATATGTATCTAGTAGTTGTAAGTTAGTATAGTAGGCGAGAAATCATATTGATATTCGGGTTTAGTAATAAACATTAAGCTTGAATTTGAGATGAGTTTCATGATCAAAAGAATGGCAACATGAGGGTGATGATGTTAGTTTTGAGATTTGATCTGGAAGACTTAGCATAGAGCATGTGAGAAATTGAGATTTTAGCTGTAATAAATATGAGGAGTACAAGTGAGAGACCCTAACCTTTAGATAAGCACAGTGAAGTGTGGCTAAGTCACAAGAGTAGCGACAGCATTAAGAGGTGTACCGAGAGGGTATGTAGTCAGAAGAGGTTAAGAGAAATACCTTAGAAAGGGGTCTTAGTACCTGCTTATGGAGAGTTTGGTAGTCATGAGATAAACTGCTCCAGAGTGTTAGAGTACACGAGAATGTAGACCAGTTTAGAGATGATGGAATAGGTCCATAGCTTTCAAGTGTCAGCTTTAGACCTAAGGAGGAGATGACAAGATGAGAAATCAAGTCAAGTGTTGAGAATAAGATAGTAATAAGTTCAAAGGAGTATGGGAGATATCTATTCAGAGGTCCTTTTATTAGTGAAGTGATGTTAGAAGAAGAAGGTTAATTCTTATCAAGATAATGATGGTGTGATAATTCCATCTAAGGTTATAAATGTGGAGGAAGAGGAGGATGAGGTTTTACTATGAGAAATAGCTAAATGAGAGCCCTTAGTTGGTTTCGAAAAGTAATGCGGGAAAATTCTAGTTGGTATGGCAGAGATGATAAGAGTAACCCCGTTCCATACCCAGTCCATCCATCATTCGAGGAAGAATAATCCCAAGGGGGAGATATTGTAACACCCCAAAAAAAAATTGAACTAAGACTCGAACCATTGTTCGTTGTGAGTAAGATTTTATCAAGGAATTTAAAATTTCCTTAAGTGTTAAGGTCACTAGATGTAGCACCTTCAGTTCCAAAAATAACTAAAGAAAATTCATTCAAGTCATTCGTAATGTTCTTCTAAGTTTTGGGTCAACTTCAAACGACCATAACTCTTAGCATAGGATGAGTTAGGAGGGCTAAAAGATGTCAAATGAAAGATATTTGAGTCCTCTTTCCAACGCCACCAAGTTTACTAAATTTCAAGCTCTAAGTAAAAAGTTATGACTGATTTACTAACGACGCTCAAACTTGGCAGCAGCTCCGCGATGGCTCCGCGTTACGGAGCCAATACGGACCTCACTACCTGCTGAAAAATTATTCCGACACCCAACTCGTTTTAATTATTTCTTTAAGGGTATTTTAGTCCTAAAAACCCTTAGGAGGTCATCTAAATTTCCCTAAACGTGTAGAAAAATTAGTTTTCATAAATCAAACCCTCTCATCCACTCCAAAAATTCTACGCTCAAGAAATTCAAGAAAATACTAAGGCTAGGGTTCTTCTTCTAAGATTTTCTTTCAAGTTTCTTCAAGAAGATGGTTCTTTCAGGTATGTAAGCTTCCATAGTGTAGGGTTTGTTCGCCCACACGCCAATCATGAGTTTCTTTTACGAATTTTATCCATGAGAATTAGTATATTGATAATCTTGTTGAGATCTTGAGGTTTTGTGCTTCGTTCTTTGATAATGAAGTTCTCATTGAGTTCTAGAGGTGAGGGTTTTCGAATAAGATGATTTAAGTGATAGTTCCTTGAGTGGGTTTCGCTGAGATTGTCCTGGTTTAAAAGAATTTGTGAATTTTGACTTTAGAATTGTAGTAGGTATGAGATTATTCGAGTTTTAGAAAAGAAGAAAAGATCGGGAAAATATATGTGCCCAGCTCCGCGTCGCAGAGGTGTTTTCAGTATTCAATCCCCCAAAAAGAACCCCCCCTCTCCGCGTAGCGGAGAGGATGCGGAGTCCACTGCCCAAAAATTTATTTTCACGACCAAAAAATTAATTCATCTTCTGCGTCGCGCCAGTGTCCT
Organism: Solanum etuberosum; assembly: GCA_029582245.1. Taxonomy (NCBI): domain Eukaryota; kingdom Viridiplantae; phylum Streptophyta; class Magnoliopsida; order Solanales; family Solanaceae; genus Solanum; species Solanum etuberosum. The sequence goes on along the minus strand of JAJONR010003996.1, from coordinate 38,129 downwards.
TCAGTTTGTGTCTTCACTCGTTTCTTACTATCAACTATCTAAAATTCATTTAATCATTGAGAAATCCGATATATCAAATCATGATCCTTGAATTCATAATTCAAATTCAAGAAAGAGTTAAGAGTAGAGTTCAAGAAAGTCTTTGAGTTCAATTGTGAATCCTTTAAGATCAACTATTGATTTGAGCTAAGTTTTGAGGAAGTAAGTATGAGAATGAGAAGATTCGTATACACAAGTTTCATATTGTTATGTAGACCCTCGAGTCGAGTCGTTCATGCCCATAAATTCCGCATGAACTTCATAAACCGAGAATCTTTGAGAGGAGTAGTATCTTCAAGCTCTAAGTCTTTAGTATTGAGTTCCTAACCCCTTTTGAGATTTTATTCCTAATCATGGGACTATTTCATATTACCCACGGATTTCTTGAGTTGAGTAGGTCATGCCCATAATTCCGCATGAACCCTCTGAGTCGAGCATTCTTGAAACAAGTATTACCATTGAAGTTCTTGAGTTCTGAGTTACTGAGTCTCGAGTATTGAGTTCTATGTATGGTTATTGAAAACCTTGATTGAGTCGTTCACGTCCATAATTCGGCAGGAACTTTATTTTGAGAAGTCTTTTACAAATTTTTCTAAACTTGTTTTGAGACTTGAGAACTTGAGTTGAGAAAGAGTAGAGTTGAGTTCATTTTATTTAAAATGATATATGGAAACTAAGTATTCCCAAGAGTAAAAATTTTCACATTATTAAAAGAGGAGGAAACTGAGATTTCCAAAAGAGTTTTGAGCAGTTTGAGTAACATCTCTTTTTAGAGAAAGATTTTGAGTAATAATCTCAAACCACAAAAAGAGTTATGTTTATAAACTTATGAGCTAAGTATATTTTAGGGACTAGTTTGAGCACGATATGGGGACGAGTTCAGATCACTCAAGTCTCCATAAACCATGTAGCTAACTTGGGTAGAAAGTGTCATACCTTTTAGATGATTCCTTATTTCTTTTAGCATAGACTAGTGGATCCACTTAGTTGAGAGGTTCTATACCCCGGCAAAGTATAGGACAGTTCTGGCAGCGTAGGTAAATCACCGTATCATCACATAGCTCATAGTGATGGTTGTCGGTTAGAGAAACTCCCACAGAGATATTTTGTATTCTTATATACACAGAATTTATTTAGTATTTTCATATACAAACAGAGTTTATTTTGTATCCTTGCATACATACTAAGTATATTGTATTCTTAAGTACATTGAGTTGCTTTCTACTGTTTTAAAAGCTTTCCATATATTGCATCTCTTATTGTTGCTTTATATTGATTTGAGTATCCAGAGTTTGAGTACCCAGAGTCGAGTGTCTTATTATTGAGTTGAGCCTTATTTCACTGAGTTGAATATCTTATCATTGAGTTAAGCCCTATTTTCTATGAGTTGAATTGAACTATGTTTCTTTGAGTTGAGTTGAGTTGACAGAGTTGAGAAGAGGTAAGTATGTTTCTATTCCACCAGTTCAAGCTTATGTTATGTTTTATAATTCCCCTTACATGCCCGTACATTCCATGTACTGAGCCATTTGGCCTGCATCGTTTCATGATGCAGATACAGGTACTCAGGATCATCAACAGGCACTTCGCTGATACCACATGCAGTTCGAGTTAGCTATGATGAGCCTCCTTGCTTTCAGAGGGTTTCACTTGTACTTTCAGTTATATCAGTTGTTAAGATGTCGTGAGTCTCGTTCCGACTTCCATCTTTGTCAGTTAGAGGCTTCATAGATAGACAGTAGAGTTTGAGAAGTCTGTTTCAATTATTTTGTTAAATTTTTTAAAGACTTGAGTTGCCTATTTCTGGTGAGTTGAATATACTATTTTATTCAAAGTTAATATTTTGAGTTAAAGATTTTGTAATTGAGTTCAATGAATTTTATTCAATTTTAAGCTTTGTATGCTTGAGTTAGTCTTCCACTTGTAGTCAGCCAGGATGAGGGTTTGCTTGGGGACCAGAAACGGTTCTCGAGTGCCGGCCACGTCCATGGTCTAGGCTCGGGTCGTGACACACATATTATTTCATTCCTCTTTTTCTAGAAATAGGATTCTGAGTTCTAGTTAAATATGGGCACTACATGTACCATAAAATTAATGATTGAGGCTTCTTATTATGGAAATAATTCTAAATAATTAATTTGAATTATTCTTACCATAATAAATTATAAATGATTCCACTAAAAATTCGTAATTGCACTCCTCTATTTATATTTCAAAATTCCCCTCAAACACTTATGTAATTCTATATGTTAAGATTACAGATACTAATCAACAAATTAAATTACTCAAAGATTTCATTCAATGATTAACTTCCTTCAGAGCAGTACTTAACTATTTTCATGTGTCGAATTCAAAATCCACTTGCAAGGTTTGACACGATGAAAACTTATAAGATTCTCAAAAAAGGTATTTGATAAATCTCTATATCGAAACATGGATTCCATCATCTAACTTATTATTTCACAAATATATATTATTATCATCCAATCTACCAGACATATTACCCATCTCAAAATCTCACATTTTAATAAATCAGAACAATAATTAAAATATACAGATCATAATAGTTATATTAGGATTAAGAATATAAGTACATTTAACAGTTTATAGAATATACTTTTGTCATTCAGTCAAAAAAAACTATCTCTACTAGGTCCCATTCAATATATAAAAATGCACCAGCACAAGAAGTTAGAACTATACCGTTCCATAATCAAGATAAATTATATATAATCTTGTGCTACAATCGTACAGATGACATATCCAATTTTCATCCTATATTGTGAACCAAAAAACTGTATACTTATAAGAACCGATGATTTAATCTTCTGTGTATAAGATAAAATATTACTGAACATAATTGATAAAAAAATTTAGTATTATAATATATGTCGTCTCTCACCCGGCATATTTCTTTTTATCACTCTATTCTCATTTTTTTCCTTTTATTTCCATTCCTCATTGTAATTGTGTGCTTATAAGTTGTCTTTGAATATGAGTATAAAATAAATAGATGAACTTCTTACTTATTCCGAGCTTGCTTTTTATTTTGATAAAAAAAATTGAGTTATTCATCACATATTTTAATATTATTTAAAAAAATTATATTGATTAATATAGGAAACATGTGCACGTGTCCAGACACTAGTATCCTAATAATCCAAAGAGACCTCCAAGTGCCTTCTTTGTTTCCTGTAGAGGCTTCGTGTGAAGGTTGTTTCAGCTGTAAGCTTTTGATGATTATTCATTAGCATTGCTTTATTTAAATATTAATTTTGAGAAATTTATTTCTTCCTTGCTTCATGTTATAAATAAAGGCCGGAAAAGCTGGAGAACAGTGGAAATCTTTGAGTGCAGCTGTAAGTAATTCTTCATCGTTAGTGATCCAAGTAGAGAACTTGGATCGCTAACAAGGTTGGTGAATTAATTTACTGGGAGGTAGAAATATAAGCATTTATTTTGCAAAACAAGGATGGATTCGTTAACTTTTTCTTTAATCAGACAAAATCTACATATTTAATTTTACGAGGTCACTTATAAGGTTGGGTCTACCTGTTGAAAGTAAAAAGCACCATATGAAGCTAAAGCTGCAAAGAGGAAGGCCGAGTATGGATTGTAAAAAACACCATTTAACAACACTATTGTAGCTCACGGTTTCCCACTCGGCTCACAGTTCTCCCATCCTTAAGGTGATAGAGAATAGGTTCACTGAACATTCTAGTTACTCCCTCCATCTCATTTTATGTGATACTCTTTCCTTTTTAATCCGTCCCAAAAAGAATATCACCTTACTATAATTAGAAATAAATTCAATTTAAGATACATTTTTTACCTTTAATTAAATGATTTTGAACCACAAAAATATCTATCAATTTTTTTAGACCACAAGTTTCAAAAACCTTTTTTTTTATTAAACACCATGTCATATATATAAAATGGCAAGTTAGGATAATTAATATAGATGTTGGGGGAAAAGTGCTCATTACCCTATTGAACTTGAAGCTTTTTATGTAATGTACACCTAAACTATAACCTGTTTTACATACCCCCCCCCTCCCCCGAACTAGTTTATTCATGCATCGCGTAAACATGTATTGTCCACCTCCACCAATCATTTCTACACGCACATGACATGTGGAAAAACAGCTGATGTGGATATCCAGTTGTATAAATAATAGTAAATCTTCTCACTAAGTCGACGGGGTGTAAAACTTCTCAAAACTTCTCACTAATCTTCTCTCTAAGAAGTGTAATCGACGGAGTAAAGGGAAGATTTTAAACCTTTTGGATCACTTAGAAGTGTAATCGACGTAGGTTGTCGTGAAACTCTTGCTCCATTTGGGTCAGTTGCAGTTCTCAGGTGTGCAGCTCTTGCTCGATTTCGTGAAGTGTTCGGTGGATTTTCTTTCGATCTTTTCTGAAATTCTTGCCAAGTAAGTGATTATCCACTCTTATAATGTGTTATTTTTTATTTTCCTTACTTTTTCATTTATATTTTTTCATGTTCTTCATTTAGGGTTTCGCCATATTTTTCGACTAGGGTTTCACCATAGTTACTGATTGAGCTTCCGATTAGGGATTTGATAGTTTTCAACTAGAGTTTTTACTTACTGAATATATTATTGTGAACTTGTTCAACTTATGCATGCATGAGTATTAGGGTTTCTGGTAATTAGTTTTAAAAATTAGGGCTTTTTAGTAAAATCAAGATTCTAGGGTTCTGATTTCAATATTCTATTTTGGTATTGCTAAATGTTCAATTTTTTTGTAATTTCCTCGTGTATATTTGTATGCTTTTGAGTAAAATTAATATTTTAGGGGGTTTAAGGTTCTAATTAATCTAGTTTTTGGTAATGTTAAATATTAGAATTTTATGTAAATTTTCTTGTATATTTGTATGCTTATTCAATATTTTATATTTTGCCTCTGTTTTGGTATTGTTATAAGATTGATTATTATTGTGGTTATAGTTTAACACCATGGCTACTAAATACCTCAATTTAAGGTTTAAATTTTGGGTTATCTTGGTGAGTGAGGCAGGTCCAATATACATTGGGTGTAGGACTGAACATGTCTCGAATGTTGATGAAGATAATTTTTCAATTATGCTATGTCTTTTGGGATTAGTAAGTTAGGAAAAACTTATGCAGTTCCATCTCTAGGGGTGATTTGGTTGAATTGAAAAAAGACATGGACATTTGTGATATTGCATTGTTTTGCATGATGGGGAGACAATAGATATTTAAGTGTGTCATGACTTTATTCTGGGGGACGTGGGTCCCCGTGAAGTCCAAATTAGTCAATATTTAAGTCAAGTTGGTGAGTCTTTTAATGCACTTGGGGAATTTGATGGTTCTTTAACTGCACAAGAAAAAATCAAGATCTTGGGTTAGGTTCTTCTTCTACCTTTCCATCTAGTCAAATAGTTGAGAATGAAGGGGTTTTAGGTGTCCAGCAAGAAACTGATGATGGTTTTTCTTCAATAGATTGGACTGTTTTTGAAGAAGAAGTTGACCCTTGTATCAAACAAGAAACTCAACCTTCTGTTCAACAAGAAACTGAACCTTCTGTTCAACAAGAAGTTTAACCAAGTGCCCAAGAAAATGCATAGCAAGATATAGACAAAGATTCTATTTGTTCAGACAAATCTATTGACTATGGATGTGATGTGCATGAGGAGTAGAGGATTGTGAAGGAAGATGTGAAAAAGTTTAGAGAAAATAGGACGAAAAATAAAAAGGAAAAAACAAAAGGTTTTTCAAGTGAAGCTGGACTTGATGAAGGGTATGAAGATGTTTATAAAGGCAAAAAAAAAAATTAAGGGTAAGCTAAAGAGGATGAGTTGTACTATAACTGTTCTGATTATGAATATTTTAAAGTGATGATGACTTACTGCCTGTATCTTATGATGAAGTTGAAGGAGAGAATTTAAGGGGAAGAAAGAAGACTAATAGAGTGATATATGATTCTACTTGTGATGTTGTAATATGGAATTGTGGTTTGGTATTTTGAAAGTGTAAAGGAATTTAGAAAGGCACTTACAAAATATACTATAAAGAAGGGGGTTGAGATAGACAAGTATGTGAATGAGAGAACCAAAGTAAGAGTCAAGTGTAAAAATGGTTGTCCATGGCTATTGTAAGCAAGCAAGGAAGTGAGGAGTGAGAACTTCACTATCAAGACCTACAACCCAAGGCAAAAATGTTCCAGGACCAACACTAATTTCCTATGTAATTCAAAGTTTTTATCTAAGTACTTGAAAGATAGGATTATTTCTCAACCTATTATAAAAGGGTAGGAAATAAAAAAATTGGGTGAGGAAAGATTTGAATATTTATGTAGGCAAGGAAGTTTGTTTAAAAACAAGAAAAATAGTTTAACAGAAAGTTATGGGGATTATGTGGCAGAATTTAACAAAATCCTTGTATTACCTCGGATTATATAGGAATGGAATAATGATGATTTTGGGTTGCAGGCATGACCTACTATTCCCACCTATAGTTGGTAGAAGTATCTACTCTTCGTAGATAGCATCCGTAGGTGAAAGGAGATATGAAGTGAAATATTTAGGACCAACAATGTCCATGTACGGTTCGTAGGTAGACCTACCAACCGTACATGGGCCCCGTCGATGGATGGTCCAAAAAAAAGTCTCTGAACCCTACCTACGGTTGGCCAGTATAGTCCGTAGTGGGACCTATAGACCGAAGGTCTGAACCTTAGGTGAGGCTCGATAGTTTTATTTTTAGGGCTTTTGGGTCTTTTCATTATTATTTTAACCCAATACTTTGCCGTTTTAACTTCTACCATAGGCCCTATATACACTTTTTAACCCCCAAATTACCCAATTGAACTCATTCTCCTAATTTTCGATAAGTTGACTAAGTTCTTCCTCCCAAATCCTGTGAAGCCTATGGAAGAAGAAGAAGAGCTAGAGTTTCATTCAAGTCTCCAAATTCTCCATTTGTTCTTGGGCTTTGGTATCAAGGTATGTGTAAATTCACCCATGGAGACCTTTTCTCCATGGGGTCCCTAAAGATTTTAAGTTTTCAATTCAATTCGCCAATTATCAAATTAGTATCAATTCAAGGAATGGGGGTTTCTATCAATTATGTGTTATTATGATCAATTATGTCTTCTAATGCATTATTTGATGTTAATCTATGACATTTAGTTGAAATTGCACTTGTCCATTCTTCAATTGTGCTTTTCAACCATGAACTATGAAATAATGGAGATGCACATGCTTTTGAGAGTAAAGCATCGATGTTAATGATTGTAAAAGGTTATTCTCACAGTAATGATTCATAGGGTTGAAAAGTTTTCTCAACTAATCTTTGAATCAAGATTTAGTAGCTTTTTTAAAGGTACTCTAGCTTTTATTAGTTTCTTAATTGTACCTTTCCATGAATAATAAATAGAATATGACTAATGACTATTCCTTGGGATTTATGCTTAGCACTGAGTTGACAAGTGACAATAACCTATGTCTAATTACTATGTGCCAACAAAGGTTTGTCTTAGATAGACATTTGCTAGTTGATCCACTTTAGCTCAAGTTTATGGTTCTTACCTTGGCGAACTCTTTTCGGTGTGGGATACACACCAGATTTCATATTATAGCTCACATGGTCTATGTCGCTTAATGGAAAACTTTCCATAATAATGAAATAAGGTTACTTCTAGAATATCTCAAATGTGTTTTAAATATGTTCAGCTTGCATTGACCATGATTATGTCTTATGTCTGCAAACATGTGTTTTTATGATTTATCTTGGTCATTGCATGTCATAGAAAATTTCTTTTTAGCATGATTTTATAACTCTTATGCATTGCTATCATACTTATTACATTTCATGTACTAATGCATACTTTTTGCCTACATTATTTCACTAATGTAGGGTCTGAAGCTTCCATTCCGCACACTGTGGCTAGTTGATCCTATTGTTCTTTGAAGATTGGTTAGTCCTCATGTTTCGAGGAACGAGACTCTTTATTTCTTTATGTCATTTTCATTTCAGACTTGTATATGATTTATGAGTTACACTCGAATCACTTTCTTATGGTGTACTAGATGGCTTTGAGACTTTTGTTCGACTTTTTGAACTCTTTAAATTCTTTTATCTAGTATGATGTATGCTAAGTGGCTTGTATAGGGTCTCTCAGGTGTAATTTGGGTCCGACAAACTTGGTATTGACAGCACAAGGTTTGGAAATGTTCTAGAAATTCACTAAGCCACGTCGTGTACAGTCTTGTTCATGAGTGTGAAGTGTGCCACATTTATGAATAAGCAGTTATAAAACGATTAGGAAACTCCACTTCTTCCATTACTTTAATGTCCTGTGATAGAGTGTAACTCTATATGTCTTTCTCTTCATCCCTATCCGATGCTTTTAAGGATATGGCCTCTCGAAGAGCATACGTTAGGAAGAATGTGAATGAGAATGTGGAACGAGAAGCTCCTCAAGCTCCTAAAGTTATTACCGAACCTTTGGCTAAACAAGTGACTAATGTTGAGTTTAGGGCTGCTTTCAAGTGTTGGCCCAACCCAATATGGAGGCAGTGGTCCCCGTGAACCTAAATATGGGTACAACGGTAATTAGAGTGAGGGACTTCACTAGAATGAATCCTTCGGAGTTTCATGGTTCCAACGTTGAGGAAAATCCATAAGAGTTCATTGATGAGGTGTGTAAGGTGCTGATGATCACGGGAGTGACGCCATTGGGAAAGGAAGAATTTGCCGCTTATCAAATTAAGGGTGTTTTTAAAGTTTAGTTCAAAAAATAGAAAGAAGAGAGGGCGGTGGATGCGTGTCCTCTTGATGGGAAAAGGTTAAGGTCACCTTCCTTGATAGGTTCTTTCCTATTCAGATGAGGGAGACAAAGGTACTTGAATTTATCAACCTTCGTAAAGGAAATATGAGTGTGAAAGAGTATTTCTTGAAATTCACACAGTTGTCTAAATTTGCTCCAACTATGGTTGGCAATCCTAAGCCAAGGATGAGGAAGTTTATTTCGGGAGTGTCCGAGATGGTAGTAAAAAAATGTCGTAAAAACATGATAATCAATTATATGGATATTTCTCGTCAAATGGTGTATGATCAACAAATAGAAGAAGAGAAACTTAAGGAGAAATCTAGGGAAGCAAAGAAGCCAAGGATCGATAATGGTGACTTTTCACATTCAAGGTCTGATGGACATGGTCATTCTAAGTTCCGACAATGGTTTTATGGTCAAGGTTCCTCTAATGCTTCGGCTCCTAAATTTAACAAAGATAGGGTGTCTAACCCCTAAGCCTCAAGGAGGAAATGGTGGTGGATCTTCATTGTCTACTTGTGCTAGATGCTGAAGAAAAAATGAGGGTAAATATTTAGCTGACTCTAATGTATGTTTTGGTTGTGGCAAGATGGATCATAAGATGTAGGATTGTCCCTCAATAGCTAAGAATAGAGGAGATAATCATCGACAAGCTCAACCTAACCCTTCATCATATCCTAGTGGGATTCAGATGCAAAACAAATTTTATGCAATCAAACTCGCCATGAGCAAGAGGTTTCTCCCGATGTAGTTACCGATATGTTGAAAGTCTTTCATCTTGATGTTTATGCCTTACTAGATTCCGGTGATACCTTGTATTTTGTGATTCCATATGTGGCTACGAGGTTTGATATCTCTCCGGATGTGTTGTTAAATCCTTTTTTTGTCTCTACTCCTATTGGTGAATCTATTGAGGCTAAGAAAGTATATAGAAATTGTCCCGTCTCCTTATCCCATAGAGTCACTCATGTTGATCTTGTAGAGGTTCATATGATAGATTTTGATGTTATTCTTGGCATTGATTGGTTGTATTCTTGTTATGCTTCTATTAATTGTAGAACCTGAGTGGTCAACTCTCAGTTTCTAAATGAGCCAATCCTTGCGTGAAAAGGAGGAAATTCTATGCCGAAAGGTCAGTTTGTTTATTGTCTTAAAGCTAGAAATATGATTTCTAAGGTTTGCATTTACCATTTAGTTAAGGTAAGGGATACAAATTCCAAAACTCCTTCTCTTGAGTCGGTCCTCGTTGTTAATGAGTTTTCGGAAGTGTTTCCTGATGATCGACCCACTGTTCCTCCTAAAAATGAAATAAACTTTGTTATTGACCTTCTCCCAAATATGCAACCTATTTATATTCCTCCTTAACGAATGTCTCCGGAAGAGTTAAAAGGGCAATTAAAAGATTTGTTGGATAAGGGTTTCATCCGATCGAGTATCTCACCACGGGGTTCTCCAGTTTTGTTTGTTTGAAAGAAAGATGGTTCACTTCGCATGTTTATCGACTACCGTCAGTTGAACAAGGTTACCATTAAGAATTAGTATCCTCTTCCGAGGATAGATAACCTACTTGATCAACTTCAAGGTGTAAGTTACTTTTCAAAGATTGACCTCTGGTTAGGTTATCGCCCATTGAGGGTGAAGGAAGATGACATTTCGAAGATTGCTTTTCAAACTCGATATGGTCACTATGAGTTCTGGGTGATGTCATTCGGGTTGACTAATGCCCCGACCAGATTTATGGATTTAATTAATAGGTTTCTCAAACAATACCTTGATATGTTCGTGATCGTGTTTATTGATGATATATTGATCTATTCAAGGAGTGAGGATGAGCATACCGATCATATGAGGATTTTGTTGCAACTCCTCAAGGACAAACAACTCTCCGCGAAGTTTAGTAAATGCGAGTTTTGGTTAAGATCTGTGGCTTTTCTTGGTCACATTGTTTCAGGAAAGGGTATTGTGATAGATCCTAAGAAGACAGATCCAATTAAGAGTTGGCCTAGATCTCTATCCCCTTCAGATATTTGAAGTTTCTTGGGTTTGGACGGTTACTATAGAAGGTTTGTGGAAGGATTTTCTTCAATTACCTCTCCATTGATAGAATTGACCCAAAAAAAAGTCAAACTCTTATGGTCGGAAGCTTGTGAGAAGAGTTTTTAGGAATTCAAAGATTGAATTACCTCCACTCTAATGTTGACTTTACTGGAATAAAACGATGGGTTTATCAATTATTGTGATGCTTCAAGAGTTGGGTTAGGATGTGTCCTTATGTAAAATGGAAAAGTCATTGCCTATTCTTTAAGGTAACTTAAGATTCACAAAAAAAACTATCCTACCCATGACTTAGAACTAGTGGCGGTTGTGTTTGCCTTAAAGATTTGGAGGATTTTCACTGACCACAAGAGTTTGCAATATGTGTTCAAATAGAAGGATGTAAATCTTCATCAAAGAAGATGGCTTGATTTACTAAAATATTACGATATGAGTATCCTCTATCACCCCGGGAAAGAGAATGTAGTAGAGGATGCTCTTAGTCGGCTATTAATGGGTAGTGTTGCTTATGTTGAGGAAGATAGGAAGGAGTTTGTTCGTGATGTTCTTGGATTTTCCCGATTGGGTTTTTGGTTTGTTAGCTCCACCAAAGGATGTGTTATAGTTCACAACAGTTTAGAATCTTCCTTTATGTAGAAAGCAAAAGAAAAGAAAGGTCTTGACCAGATCTTGATTGAGTTGACGGAAGTGGTGCTTAAAAAGTCCGTCGAGGCTTTCTCCCAAGGGGGGAGATAGAGTGCTTAGATATCAAGGTCATTTGTATGTTCAAAATATAGATGATTTGAGAGAGCAACTCTTATCAGAAGCCCATTGTTCTGGATATTCCATTCACCTGGGAGCCACCAGTATGTACCGTGAATTGCGGGAGGACTACTGGTGGAATAGGATGAAGAAATATATTTCGAACATGTTGATAAGTGTCCAAATTGTCAACAAGTGAAAGTTTAATATCAAAAGCTGGGAGGTTGGCTCAAGATATCAGTATTCCTACTTGGAAGTGGGAAGATTTGAATATGGACGTCAATGCTAGATTACCCCGCACCCGGTGACAACATGACTCGATATGGGTTATAGTAGACCGTATGATGAAATCAACTCATTTCATCCCCGTCAAGGTCTCTTATTCGGTCGAAGACTATGATAAGTTGTATTTAAGGGAGATGGTTAGGTTGCATAGAGTTCCCCTATCCATTATCTCCGATCGTGGTACAAATTTACTTCTCAGTTTTTGAAATCTTTCCAAAAGGGACTTGGTACTTATGTTAAGCTTAATACGACCTTTCATTCTCAAACCCATGGTCAAGCAGAGCGTACTATCTAACTTTTGGAAGATATGTTGAGGGCTTGTTTAATTGACTTCAAGGGTAATTGGAGTGATCTTTTGTCTTTGATTGAGTTTGCGTACAATAATAGTTATCATTCCAGCATTGGTATTACTCCATTTGAGGCTCTATATTGTAGGAGGTGTAGATCTCTTATAGGTTGGTTTGAAATGGGCAAATTTTCTTTTATAGGTCTCGGATTGGTACATTAGACTATGGATAAAGTTCGGCTTATTATGGAAAGGTTGAAAATGACTCAAAGTCTACAAAAGTCCTATACCGATGTCTGAAGAACAGATCTTGAGGTTGATCTAGATGATTGGGTCCATTTGAAAGTTTTAACCATGAAGTGTGTGATAATATTTGGAAAGAAAGGGAAGCTTAGTTCCCATTATGTAGACCCATATTAGATTTTGAGTCATATTGGTAAAGTTGCTAATGAACTTTATTTGCCTAATGACTTGGCATTGCTGCATCGGGTTTTCCATGTTTCCTTATTGAAGAAATGTGTTGGCGATCCGACATCTATAGTACCATTGGAGAGTCTTGGTATAAAGTATAGTTTTCCTTATGAAGAAGTTCAGGTTGACATTTTTGACCGGCAAGTTCGGAAATTGAGAAACAAAGAAGTTGGTTATGTAAAGGTTTCTTTGGAGAAATCAGTTGGTTGAGGGTGCAACTTTGTAGTCCAAGACCGATATGATGTCCTGTTATCCTTATCTCTTTCCCTCCTTTTCTACTGTAGCTTGAGGTATTTAGTTCGTCATGGTTTACTCTTTAGGTGTCATGTGTGTTAGTTATTCCCATGTTTGCTCATTTATGCATTTTCATGAAAAACCTATTTTTTTTAGAAAATGAGTTAGCTTGATTGAGTTCTTCATGTTTATGTGCATCTGAATATGAGTTGCACATAGACCTTATGGGATGATATTTTGGATATGCTTTAGCTTGGAGTTTATTTTCCTTCTCAAATATGTGCATTCATATGATTGCATTCATGTTGGGCTGTTAGATCTTCTTCCTACCCTCCTTATGATGTCTTGAGTCCCATTCTAGGACGAATGTTCCCATGGGGAAGATATTGTAACACCTCAGATTTGAAAGGAATGAAAAAATGTAGATTTTTGGTTGCAGGCATGACCTACGGCACCCACCTATGGTTGGTAGAAGCATATACTGACCGAAGATGACATCCGTAGGTGAGAGGGGATATGAAGTAACATTTTTGGGACTAGTGGTGGCCATGTACGGTCCATAGGTAGACCTACCAACTGTACATGGGCAGCATCGATGGGTGGTCCAGATCAAAGTCTCTGAACCCTACCTACGATGACCAGGACTGGCAATAGTAGGACCTACAGTCCGTAGGTGAGGCTTGACAGTTTTATTTTAAGGGATTTTAGGTCTTTTACTAATTATTTTAACTGAATACTATGTCAGTTTACCTTCTACCATAGGCCCTATATAAACATTTCAAACCCCAAATTACCCTACTGAAATCATTCTCCTAATTTCCTAAAAGTTGACTAAGTTCTTCCCCTCAAATCCTGTCAAGTCTAAAGAAGAAGAAGAAGAGTTAGGGTTCCATTCAAGTCTCCAAATTCTCCATTTGTTCTTGGGCTTTGGTATCAAGGTATGTGTACATTCACCCACGGAGACCTTTCCTCCATTGGGTCCTAAAGATTTCAAGTTTTCAATTCTATTCTTGAATTATCAAATTTGGGTTTCAATTCAAGGAATGTGGGTTTCTTCCAATTATGAGTTAAGTCTTATAATGCATTATTTTATGTTAATATATGTCATTTAATTTAAATTGCACTTGTCCATGCTTCAATTATGCTTTTCAATCATGAACTATGAAATTATGGAGATATGCATGCTTTTTTGATGTTGTTTTATATGAGTTAAGGTTGCTTTGAGAGTAAAGCATCAATGTTGTTGATTGTGAAAGGTTATTCTCACATGAAGGTTTCATAGGGTTGAAAGGTTTTCTCAACTAAACATTGAATCAAGATTTAGGAGCTATTCTAACTAAAATCTAGTTTAGATTGGTTGCTTAATTTTACCTTTCCATGGATAATGAATAGAATATGACTAATGACTACTTCGTGGGTTTTATGCCTAGCACCGAGTGGAAAAGAGGCGATTACCCATGCCCCATAACTATGTGAAACCATAGGTTTGTCTTTGATAGACATTAGCTAGTTGATCCACTTTAACTCAAATTTATGGTTCGTACCTTGGCAAGTAAGGACATCTATTTTCGGTGTGGTATTGACACCGGATTCCATTTTATAGCTCACATGGTCTATGTTGGTTAATGGAAAACTTCCCACAATAATGAACTAAGGTTACTTCTATATGTATATGAAATGTTTTTTAAAGATAGTAAGCTTGCATTGACAATGACTACGACTTATATCTTCTAACATATTATTTTGTGATTTAGCTTGGTCATTGCATGTCATGTAAAGTCCTTTTTAGCATGATTTTGTAACTCTTATGCATTACTATCATACTTAGTACATTCCATGTACTAATGCATACTTGTGCCTACATTGTTTCACAAATGTATGGTCTGATGCTTCCATTCCGCACACTCATGGCTAGTTGATCCTATTGAGCTTTGAAGATTGATGAGTCCTCATGTTTTGAGGACCGAGACTCTTTATTTCTTTATGTCATTTTTTGTTTCAGACTTGTATGTGATGTATGGGTTACGTCCTAATCACTTACGTTATGATGTACTAGATAACTTTGAGACTTATGTTAGACTTCCGCTTTTGTCAAATTATTTATGATATAAAAAAATCTTTTTGAAATCTTTAAATTCTTTTACCTTGTATGATGTATGCTAAGCGGCTTGTATAGGGTCGTCTCTCGGGGTCCTATACACCATGTTACGACTAGAGTGTACTTTTGGTCGTGACAATGCTAGACTACAACGATGTGTTACCCCAAACAAATCTTGATATCTCTTGTGTTGTGAAGCTTACAAATTCAGAAAAATGGGAAGAAACAGTTTCACTCTATTTATATATGTTTGAGAAAATACATAATTACCCCATGGAACTTATACCATTTTTTAAAGTAGAAACCTTAAGTTTGTGGGGGTCCTATTACCCAACTAAACCATCCAAAAGCATAATAAATAAATCATTTTTGACCATCAGTGTTCTCAATCCAAGTGCGTGTGTGCCACCTCCAATCCATTTAACAAAGGTCGAGTTCTATTCTAACCCATTCATTTTTTATCCCATAACTAAAATAATTTCACTTTCACCTACCCTTGTCTCTCTCTCTCTTCGACCGATCAAAACCCTAAGAAACTTCATGAGGCAAAATAAATTGGTAACATCGATGGTTGAAATTTGTTGAATAGTGGTGTCGGAACGAAGAAATTAAGGCTCAGAGGTTAGTGATTTAAAAAATCATTAAAAAAAAAATTATTTTACATAGTAGTGAATTTTGTATTTATTAGTCGTTAGATTCATTTACATGATTGTTTATTCATGCATAGTTTGTTTGTTGTCATGTTTTTGTTGTGTATATTACTCGTTTGTATTATTATGAAGTTGGCTTGTAATAGCTTATGTATATTTATTTGTTGGGTTGTTATTGTTGAATACTGTTTGTAACTTTCATTGATTCAGTGTTTCTGAGATCTGTTTCAAACTGTGTTTTCAAGATTTCTTACAATGCCATTTGTTCTTATAACTTTGAGATGGTATCATGGGGAAAAATTCTGTTTGGTCCCCCATCTGATTATATTGGTGGGTCTGTGACTGAATTCTTGGAGCTAGACACTGATAGAATCTCTTATTTTTAATTGAAAGGTTATATAAAGGACTTAGGATATACAAAAGATTGTTCCTTTTATATTAGATCTCCAATTGATGGCTTTTTGGTTGAAGTTAAAAGCTATAAGGTTATTTGTGACATTTCCTGTGTGTTTAAAAATGGGGATAGAATGGATGTTTATGTGTGTCATGAGGTCAATGAGGTAGAAAATGATCCATTGGCTTTTGATTATGTCCCCCATGTGATGGACAGTGGTGTAGGTGAGGAATATTTTACATCTTTTAATGAAGTTGAGTCTCCTAACCCTAATTTTAGATCTTCAAATCATCTTACAAAACAGTCTAGTCCTCTTCTGCGCATTTCAACCCTTAATTTCAACCTTCTAATCCTCTTGGTGAACCTTCCAACTGTAACACCTCAAAACATAGCTAAGCCTGAACAAAAGAAATTTGATGAACCACAGAGGGGTTCACGGGTCGTGAAAGGAACCATGACCCATCACGCTCATTGTGGTTCACACCCATCCAAAAGTGGTGGACCACGGAGCCCTCTACGGGCCGTGGTTCCACTGACGAGCTGTTGGTTGGTCCATCGACCTGACCCAGTAGACACCAACCCCAAGTGAAGAACTAAGCTAGCCTTCACGGCCTGTGGTCCTTCACACGGTCCGTGAAGTGGACCGTAGATGGAGACCAATAAGCAGTAGCACTGGCCAAGAACCACGACCCACTTGACGGGGCGTGGTCCTATTGATGGTCCGTTAGTGGCCTCGTGGATGGCCCCTCGCCAGCTTTAAGTCAGGGTCATTTTGGTCTTTTCCCCTATGCATTGGGCATTTAAACTACGTCGTTTCATACCTAAACTACGACCTTTTGCTTATTCTAAAGCTTAATAACCTAGTCAGACATACCCAAAACCTTCATTCTCTAAAAATCACCCAACTTTGAGAAAAAAGAAGAGGAAAAGTCGACCAAACCTCCCAAGAACAAGCTGCAGTGTTCTTCAAAGTTCAGCCCCAAAATCTAAAGGATTTCTCCGTAGATTTTGTCACCAAGTATGTGAAATTTCACTAGTGGGTTCCTTTCATCCACTAGGTCCCTAGAATTCAGTAAGTTCCTTGATTCTACATAGCTTGTTTAGACTTAGGGTTTGTAAAATCTTGGGAATTTATTGTGATTTTAGTTGCTATAGAATCCACAGTCTAAATATCATGTTTTCTTAAATACGTTGCATAATTCCTTATATAAAACTCAGAACCCTAGTTTGTGTGAATTCTCTTAGATCATGAATTATACTTGCTAGGTGAGTTAAACATAAAATCATGCTCCAGATTTTGAATGTCACATTCTCAGTATATAAATGTTCCATTCTCCGTTAGCATGTCAATATTTTGAGCTATTCAGTATTTAGTGCATTTTAGCTTCATATGTATTCAGTTGGGAGTAGACATAACACCGAGTTGGACTAGGGTTCAACATACTCTCATAGTCTCGGAACTACGTGCCTGCATAGGATTATAAGTCTCCTCTGTTGGGCATCAGATTTAGTGATTATGCGAGTAATGCCTTTATACCCCATGCAAGGTATATTGGGTCCTCTCGATGGGGCGTATACATCGGACTCCACGTTTAGCTCACATGGTTTATGTCGGTTAATAGCAGCTCCCACAGTCAAACTCTTAGTGCATTTTACCAGGTTTTCAACAGTTATATTAGTATACAGTTTAGCATGTTATCTTAATGATTAGTACTTGGTCATTACATTCAGCTTAGCCTTTCAGTTATGTTTCAATATTTATATTCTTTCTCAGATTATGTCATTGCTCAGTTATGCTTTGTTCAGCTCATATATATTAATTTAGTTTAGTATATATATCCTACATGCTCAATACCTTCCATGTACTGATGCATACTCTACGCTACATCCTTACATGATGTAGGTTCGGGTACTCAGCATCCAGATCATGCTTAGATAGATTCTCGGTCCGCATTCAGCAGCTTCAGTGGTGAGTCCTCATATTCCGAGGACAATAGACATGCTTTCATTTGTCTTTGCTTTCAATTTTGTTAGAGTTAGCTGGGGGCATGTCCAAGCAACTCAACTTAGTTAGAGGCTTTTCAGACATAGTAATAGATTCATCTTGAGTTGTTAAGTGATTATTTCAGTTATCACTAAACTCTTCTTATGTTTTACATATCCAGACTAGTTGGGCTTTTCCCTATTTTCATATATCCACTATGTTTTAGCTTTCGCATAGTTAATGCTTTACTTATTTATTTTTAGTATGCTTATGATATGCCAGACTCAGGGTTAGCTTGGGGTCACTCGAGATCCTAGGTTTCGTGTTACGTCAAGGGAGTAGCCTCAGGGCGTGACAAACTTGGTATCCGAGCATTAGGTTCAAGAGTCCTAGGATGTCTGAAAGCCTCACTAAGTAGAGTCCCTTTCATGAGTGTGAAGCGCGCCATACCTATGAGGGGGAGGATACGAAGTGTTTTACGAAAAACTTTACTTTCTTTGCTATTCTTATCATGCGTGAGGTATGATTCAACTTCTCCTTTATAATCCGTCGTTATGCATTTCAGATCAGGCCTCCTCGTAGAGCTAACACACGAAATGCTAATGCATAGAATGCTAACGCGGTCCCTCCAGTCCCGAACCATGAGGTTACGAATGCAAAATTTTGGTATGCGATCCAACTCTTGGCTCAGAGTGTGGCCAATAAGAATAATCAGAAGGCCACAGTTCCTGCAAACACTAATAGTGGATCAGCTGCAGCTAGGGTTCAAGACTTTGTTCGGATGAATCCGCCTGAGTTTCTAGGATCGAAGGTTGGTGAGGACCCGGAGAACTTCATTGATCAGGTTAAGAAAATTCTTGGAGTAATGCAAGTGATTGGAACTTAAAGTGTTGAGCTAGCATCCTATCAGCTTAAGGATATGGATCATATCTGGTTCACTCATTGGAAAGACAACAGGGGTGCGGATGCAACTCCTGTGACATGGGATTGTTTTACTAGAGCTTTTTTGGACAGGTTCTTCCCAAGGGAGTTGAGAGAAGCAAAGGCACAAGAGTTAATGAACTTGAAGCAGGGTTCAATGTCGGTCCAAGAATACAGGCTAAAGTTCACTCAGCTCTCAAAGTATGCTCCACACATGGTTGCCGGTCCAATGGCACAAATGAGTAAGTTCTTGTTTGGGGTATCCGATCTGGTGAAGACCGAGTGCAGGAATTCTATGCTTCTAGGGGATATGGATATCTCTAGACTAATGATTCATGCTCATCAGGTTGAGCGAGATAAGCTTAGGGAAATGGCTAAGGATAACAAAAAGGCCAGAACAGGAAATTATGAATACTCACAACAAAAGTCGGGCAGTGGGAATTGCTCATAGTTTCAGCAAAGGACTACAACCCCAACACCTTCATCAACTAGTGCTCCACCCCTCAGGTTTCAACAGGATCAGAAATGTAGGTGATGTGAGGCCAAAATATATATTTCAAATCATTATTTATCTCACATTCAGTGTTTATATTTGTCCTTTTTATGCATGGATTTTATGGATTGTGCTTAATAGTATATTTTTTTGTAGGATTAAATTGGTGTGAAGATGAAGAAGTTTGGAGCTAAAACGAAATAAAGATGGAAGGTTGAAGAAGGAAATCAAGCAGGCAACTCAATGGATTAAAATGAATATAATAATATATAATATATAAGAATTGCATGCTGCAAAATTGCGAGCTGCAAACAGAATTACTGCCACGTGGCAGCAAGGGAAGACAAGAGTGCAAATTGAAGAGCGGCTACTGCAGTTTCACATGGAATCAAATTCCTTTAGATTTTCGGTTCCTAATCTGCTTTGTACTCAATTATTTTATTCAGGATTTTCTATATTTATAAATAGTCCATAAGAATAATTATTAGAGGAGGAGGGTACAATGTAGAAAATAATATTTTATTTAGGATTTTATCTTTTCTTCTCTTTTATTTTATTTTATATCTTTTCTTTGAATGATTCTTTGTAATTGCTCTATGTCTATGTGGAGTTAAACTTCTTGTTCTTGGATTATATTTACTTACAAAATGATTCTTTAGTGATTTTGATTCAGCATAATTGTTTATCATATTGGTTGTTCTTATATTCTTGTGATTACTATTTTGATGCTTGGCCACTATTAGAATAAATTTATTGTCTATTTTTGAACTCGGGAGAGGAATAGAGGGATAGAACGAGGAATATAAGGAGCATGATCTTTTCTTGCATATCACTTGAATTGATTTGTGTCTAGGATAGGGATATACCTAGGTGCCTTGCTTGGTTCAAATACAGGAAGACAAAGTAATGTTCCATAGTTGGTTCAGTCTATCCCAGCTCAACAATGTAGTTAGGCTGTCAATTCTGGTAGACGGTTAGAGGTCGGGAGACCATGACTATATTATCAACCCTGTGGATCAGAAACTAGATAATCAAATAAGTTGATGAAATTGATGCTAAACATGATTGTTAGTTAAATCATAATTCTAGATTGATTCATTCATTGATTGTGTAAACATCTATCTTTTCTTAGTTAATTTCTTTTTAGTTATTTTATCTTTATTTTTAGTTTAGTTAATATATATTCATCTTTGAAATCCTCCCCTTAAATAAATAATTATAATTTGTATAATTTAGTAAATAGTTAATTGACAAGTACTTTTGGTTCGATAATCCTGTTCTTTTAAGAGCCACAATATTACTTGCGCGACTGCGTACACTTGCGTGTACAATTGGGAGCAACAGTAGGGCATCAGGCTCTAAGTCACAGGGGACTGCTTCAGGTAATCAGACTTTTCCAACTTGACCAAAGTGTGGTAAGAACCATCCGGGTGAGTGTCTTACTGCAGAGAGGGGTGCTTTGGGTGTGGTCAGTTTGGCCATAGGTTGAAGGATTGCCCTGCCAGGCAGGGGTAAGTAGGTAACAACAATATGGCTCATTCTACAACTCCAGCAGCACCAGCAGCTCGCCCAACTCAGCAAGGTGCTTCGTCTGGTACAGGTGGCAGTTAGTGCCAGAATAGGTTTGATGCTCTCCAGGCTCACCAGGACCAGGATGATTCTCCTGATGTTGTCACTGGTATGTCACGAGTCTTTCATTTAGATGTTTATGCATTATTAGATCCAGGGGCTACCCTGTCTTTTGTAACTCTCTACAGAGCAGTAAACTTCGGTGTCAGTCCAAAAACTCTCTCAGAACCCTTCTTAGTGTCTACTCCAGTTGGTGATCCAGCTATAGCTAGATGGGTATACAAAAATTTTCCTGTCACAGTTTCCCAGAAACTCACCTCAGCAGACCTTGTAGAGTTAAATATGGTAGATTTTGATGTAATTCTAGGCATGGATTTGTTACATTCTTGTTATGCCTCAGTCGATTGTAGAACTATAATCGTTCGGTTTCAGTTTCCAAACGAGCCAGTCTTAGAGTGGAAGGGTAGTAGCTCAGCGCATATAGGTCGATTTATCTCTTACCTTAAGGCTAGAAAAATAATTTCCAAAGGTTATGTCTATCATCTTGTTCGGATTAAGGATTCTAACTCCAAAACTCTAACTCTTGAGTCAGTCCCAGTAGTAAATGAGTTTCCAGAAGTGTTCCCAGAAGATCTTCCTGGAGTTCCTCCCGAAAGGGAAATCAACTTCGGAATAGATCTCCTTCAAACCCATCCCATTTCGATTCCTCCTTAAAGAATGGCTCCAGCCGATCTTAAGGAATTGAACGAGTAGTTGAAAGACCTTCTAGATAAGGGCTTCATCAGACCTAGTATCTCTCCATGGGGTACTCCATTGTTGTTTGAGAAAAAGAATGACGGTTCTCTCAGAATGTGCATTTTTTATCGACAGTTGAACAAAGTCACAATAAAGAATAAGTATATCATCCCCAGGTTTGATGACTTGTTCGGCCGACTTCAGGGTGCTAGTTGCTTTTCTAAGATAGACCCCAGATCTGGCTATCATTATCTTAGAGTCAGAGATAGTGACATTCCGAAGACGACCTTTAGAACTCAATATGGTCACTATGAATTTGTAGTTATGTCTTTTAGACTAACAAATGCTCCTGCAACTTTCATCGACTTAATGAACAGGGTGTTCAAATAGTATTTGGACTGGTTCGTTATCACCTTTATTGATGATAACCTTATTTATTCTCGGAGTGAGGAGGAGCATGCGACTCATCTGAGAGTTGTTCTACAAACTCTCAAAGATCGCCAGCTATTCGCTAAGTTTAGCAAATGTGAATTCTCGTTATATATATATATGTATGTATGCTTCATAATTGTTTTATCTTGAGAAAGAAACCTAAGCCATGTTATGAATTATGGCCGTCGGTCTTTTTGTAAAGAGAATTAGTTTCACAATTTTTTTGTAATTGTGATTGATATTTTGAGAAAAATAAAAGAGGAAATACGGGTCCTAGAATGATTTTTTAAAGTTTGTTTTATCTAATTTTTTTAATTAAAAAATAAAAGCATAAAAAGGGATTAAACAGAAAAAAGGTGGCTGCCAGTTCAGATGAGCCAAAGGAACTCTTTTAACTTTATTTATTTTAATAATAATTTCAAACATAATTATGTGGGTCGACCAATTATTGGAAGTTGATTTCCTTGCATTTTTACCAATTATATGACTCTTACTTACTGACCGAATAGCAAGAGGAGTAGGTGCAATCATACCGTGATTCAATTTTCTGCATCGATAGTTAGTTGCAATATTTTTTTTTTGGTGGAGTTTTTTTCTTCTTAATCAACTAAATTTACAAAGATAGATAAGAAAGGAAATCATAAAGATTGATGATGAACAAATTATCATTAACTTATTCTGGAGTTTTATCTATAGAAAAAGATTACTTTTGGCACAAGTATCACCTAATTAATTAATGAAAAAAGATATTAAAAGTTTTCACCGGTCTGAAAGGAGAAACATAATATGTTGTATTCTGAAGTGTATTAATTCAGAGAATAATTTGTTGTAACAAGATTTTTTGTGTGTTTGTTAAAGGAAAGAGACATTGTATACCTTATGCTCATGAGATAATTATTAAAAGAGAATGAAAATCTGAATCAAGTTATTTTAATCTTTAAACTAGGACTCTACAGACACAACTTCATAGAAAACCTAGGACTCTTGAACTATTTGCTCTGATACCAAGTTTGTCATGCCCGACCCTACACCCTGGACATGGCCGGCACTCGAGAACTATTTCTGGCCCCAAGCGATCCCTTGGCCTAGCTCAATTATCAGTGGAAGACTTACTCAGAAATAAAAGAACTTTTAAAAGTAACTTTACTCATTGTCTCAAAAGGAAAACTTAGAACTTTTAGAAATAAAACATTCACTAGCCAAAGACAACTCAATTCTAGAACATTAACATTTTAAAATGAAAAAACTCATGAACTACTGTCTATCTATCTATGAAGCCTTTAATACTAGGAGGGATATCGTGTCACGCCCCGAGGCTACCCCCTGGGCGTAAACATGGGACCTAGGATCATGAATGACCCCAAGCTAACCCTGAGCTGGCATATCATAAGCATACTAAAAGATTACTGAATAAAATATACTATGTGGAAGCTTAAAACCATAATTAACTGAAAGTGGGGAATACCCAATACTAATCTGAATATATAAAAGACTATGAGTTTAATAACAACTGAAAGATCAAACTCAAAACTAAAGCTGAATCTAATACTATGTCTGAAAAAGCCTCTAACTGACTAAAGTTACTGGGACATGCCCCCAACTAACTCTAGCAAAACTAAAAACTGAATAAAAAGACTAAAGTGTAAAACATGTCTATTGTCCTTGAAGTATGAGGTCTCACCACTGAAGCTGCTGAACTGGAGATCGGAAACCGATCTATGTGTGATCTGGATGTTGAGTACCTGAACCTACATCATGAAAGGATGTAGCGCAGAGTATGCGTCAATACTTGGAATGTACTGAGCATGCAGGATATAAAGTATAGCTGAAAAAAATACACAACTGAACAAAGCATATTGAGCAATAACATAATCTGAACTGAATGTAAATCCTGGAATATACTGAAGAATGAACTAAATGCAATGACCAAGTACTAATTCTGAACATGACATATTGAGACTAAATGCTGAAATATAACTGAAAACCTGGTCGAATGCACAGGAGTCTGACTATGGGAGCTACTATTAACTAACATAAAACCACGTGAGCTAAACGTGGAGTCCAATGTATACGCCCCATCGAGAGGACCTAATATACCTTGTCAGGGGTATAAAGGCATGACTAGCGTGATCACTAAATCTGATGCCCACAGAGGGGACTTAAAAAACTACCAGGGCACGTAGTTTTGGGACTCTACGGGTATGCTGAACCCTAGTCCAACTCGGTGTTAAGTCTACTCCCAACTGAATATGTATGTAACACATTATGACTGAATTACTGAAATGCTGAATAGCTCAAAATACTGACATGCAAAATATGAGGATGTAACAATTATATATTGATAATGAACCATTCAAAAAATGGCGCATGTATATCTGTTTATCTGACCTAGCTAGTGTAATTCATGAACTAAACGAATATAGACAACTAGGGTTCTGAGTTTCATGCAAAGAACTAAGCAACGATGTCACAAAAACATGATAATCTGATTAAGAGCACTATATCAGCTAAATCACAACAATTATCTAAAGTTCTAGAAACCCTATGTCTAAGCACTGAATTCTAGGGACCTAGTGGATGGATGGAACCCACTAGTGAAATCCCACATACCTTGTGACGAAATTCACGGAGAAATCTTTCTATTTCGGGGCTGGAACTGAAGAAAACTTGGTGCGTTCTTGGAAGGGTGTGCTTCGCCTTTTTTTTCCTCTTTTGTTCTAAGTTTGATGATTTTTTAGTGAATGAATCGCTTAGGTTAAGATCTGACTAAGTTACTAGGCTTAAACTGACCAAAACTACGTAGTTTAGGGATCAAACAACGTAGTTTAAGTCTCCAACGCATAGGGAAAGGACTAAAATGACCCTGACTTAATTCTGACGAAGACCACCCACGGAGGGACATACGTTCTGTGGGTTGACCTACAAACCGTAGGTAAGGGTCGTCGGTCAAGTCTGCCCGACAAGGCTTCACTAAAACAAGCATAACTTTTTACTCGGAGATGGGATTTTAGCAAACTCGGTGGCGTTGGAAAGAGGATTCAATTATCTATTATTTGGTAGGTCATTGGCCATCTAATTTCTTTTGTTCTAAGAGTGATGACCATTTGAAGTTGACCGAACAACAATTTCCCTCTAACTTGCTACTGACCCTCACCTACGGTCCGTAGGTCCAACCACGGACCGTAGTGGTCGACCGTGGGTGGGATCACAGACCATAAATATTTGATGCTCAATGACGGACCCCACCTACGGACCGTGTGTCAGACAACGGACCGTCGGTGGCTTCCGTGGGTCTTGCACCAGGTCAGGAGAGCTGCAATTTTTTTCTATTTGCTCAAATCTTAGGTGTTACAGTATCTCCCCCCTGGGAACATTCTTTCTCGAATGAAGTCTAAACAAGCTGAGTATGGATGGACGGAGCTGGAATCCTTACCACTAAGTACTAGAAACTGATATCTAACTGAATTGAGTTCCAAGGACATGCAAATATGCTAAAAATGCAAGAACAACTGAAGGAAAAAGGTACTAAGAGTGAATTTAAGCACGAGTAAACTGAGAGACTGGAGAGGAAACTATTATCTCAAGCTGAAACGGAACCGGAAGGAAAGAAATGAGGATACTTTGCCTTCATGGCTACTTCAACTACTCATTCACCTTAGGAACACATAAGCGACCATCTCCCCCTTGAGAAAAAACCTCTACTTTCTGTTGTTGAACTACAACTTCCGACTTAAATAATATAGGATCACTGTCCTGTTTTCCCATAACATCCGCTACCAATGAAGGTTCTGATCTATTTTGGACTATCACACCACCATCTGATGTTTCCATAAGACTAACTCCTAAGCGAGCAAGCCGATGAACATCTTTTGCTAATTCTTTCCCTTTTTCCTCAACATGTGCTACACCACTCTCTAGATCACCTTTCTGGCCTTAAGGTAAGAGATAATTCTACCTATAGGCACTGAGCTACTACCCTTCCATTCTAAGACTGGCTGTTGGAAATTGAAACTAAGCGATCCTAGTTCTACAATCAACTGAGGCATAATAGGAATGTAACCAATCCATGCCTAGAATGATATGGAAATCTTCCATTTCTAACTCTACAAGATCAGCTGAGGTGACTTTCTAAGAGACTGTGACAGAGCAATTTTTGTATGCCTGTCCAGAAAAGCTCTAGTAAAGCATTCCCAAGTCACAGGAGCTGCATCCGTACCCTTGTTTTCTTTCCACTGAGTGAACCAAATGTGAGCTACATCCTTAAGCTGGAAGAATTCCAACTCTACCCTATCATCCAGTCACTGGCATCCCTTTAAAGATTTTCTTAACCTCATCAATGAAGTGTTGGGGGTCCTCATCAACCCTTGACCCTAGAAATTCTGGTGGATTCATACGAACAAAGTCTCGAACCCTAGCTGTTGCTGACCCATTATTAGCATTATTAGGAACTAGGGCCTGCTAATTGTTCTGGTTAGTTACACTCTGAGCCAAAAGTTGGATAGCATTCTGAAACTCTGCATTCAAAACCTTATGGTCTGGGACTGAAGGGACTGCGTTAGCATTCCTTGGGTAAGCTCTACGAGGAGGCATGTTCTGAAATGCATAACGATGAATTAGAAATGAGATCATACCCACGCACGATAAAAATAGAAAGAAAGTGAATTTTTTCCTAAAACATTTTGTAGCCTCCCTCTCATTAGATGTGGTGCACTTCACACCCATAAAAGAGACTCTACTTAGTATGGCTTTCACACATCCTAGGACTCTTGAATCTAATGCTCTGATACCAAGTTTGTCATTCCCCGAAGCTACCCCCTCGGCGTACACACGGGACCTAGGATCACGAATGACCCCAAGCTAACACTGAGCTGGCATATCATAAACATACTAAAAGATTACTGAATAAAATATACTATGCGGAAGCTTAAAACCATAATTAACTGAAAGTGGGGAATACCCAATGCTAATCTGATTATCTAAAAGACTATGAGTTTAATAATAACTAAAAGATCAAACTCAAAACTAAAGCTGAATCTTATACTATGTCTGAAAAAGCCTCTAACTGACTAAAGTTGTTGGGACATGCCCCCAAATAACTCTAGAAAAACTAAAAACTGAATAAAAAGACTAAAGTGTAAAGCATGTCTATTGTGATCTGGATGCTGAGTACCTGAACATACATCATGAAAGGATGTAGCGCAGAGTATGCGTTAGTACTTGGAATGTACTGAGCATGCAGGATATAGAGTATAGCTGAATAAAATACATAACTGAACA
Organism: Solanum etuberosum; assembly: GCA_029582245.1. Taxonomy (NCBI): domain Eukaryota; kingdom Viridiplantae; phylum Streptophyta; class Magnoliopsida; order Solanales; family Solanaceae; genus Solanum; species Solanum etuberosum. The sequence continues at coordinate 10,648 of JAJONR010003996.1, read as the reverse complement.
AAGCATACTGAGCAATAACATAATCTGAACTGAATGTAAATGCTGGAATATACTGAAGAATGAACTAAATGCAATGACCAAGTACTAATTCTGAACATGACATACTGAGACTGAATGCTGAAATATAACTGAAAACCTAGTTGATTCACTGGAGCCTGACAGTGGGAGCTACTATTAAATGCCATAAAACCACGTGAGCTAAACGTGGAGTCAGATGTATACCCCCCATCGAGAGGACCCAATATACCTTGCCAGGGGTATAAAGGGATGATTGGCGTGATCACTAAATCTGTTGCCAACAGAGGGGACTTGCAAACCTAGGGGGCACGTAGTTCTGGGACTATACGAGTAAGCTGAACCCTAGTCCAACTCGGTGTTAAGTCTACTCCCAACTGAATATGTATGTAACACATTATAACTGAATTACTGAAATGCTGAATAGCTCAAAATACTGACATGCAAAATCTGAGGATGTAACAATTATATATTGATAATGAAACATTCAAAAACTGAGGCATGCATATCTGTTTATCTTACCTAGCTAGTGTAATTCATGAACTAAACGAATCTACACAACTAGGGTTCTGAGTTTCATGCAAAGAACTAAGCAACGATGTCACGAAAACATGATAATCTGAATAAGAACACTATAACAGCTAAATCACAACAATTATCTAAAGTTCTAGAAAACCTAGGTCTAAGAAATATATAGGGAATCAAGAATCTGACTGAATTCTAGGGACCTAGTGGATGAAAGAAACCCACTACTGAAATCCCACATACCTGGTGATAAAATTCACGGAGAAGAATTTCGATTTCGGGGCTGAAACTGAAGAAAACTTCTTGCGTTCTTGGAAGGGTGGGGGTCACCTTTTTTCTCCTTTTTTGTTTTAAGTTTGATGATTTTTTAGTGAATGAATCGCTTAGGGTAAGATCTGACTAAGTTAGTAGGCTTAAACTGACAAAAACTACGTAGTTTAGGGATCAAACAACGTAGTTTAAGTCCCCAACGCAGAGGGAAAGGACCAAAACGACCCCGACTTAATTCTGACGAAGGCCACCCACGGAGGGACCTATCGTCCATGGGTTGACCTACGAACCGTAGGTAGGGGTTATCGGTCAAGTCTGCCCGACATGGCTTCACTAAAACGAGCATAACTTTTTACTCAGAGATGGGATTTTAGTAAACTCGGTGTAGTTGGAAAGAGGATTCAATTATCTATTATTTGGTACGTCATGGGCCACCTAATTAATTTTGTGCTAAGAGTGATGATCATTTGAAGTTGACCCAACAATAATTTCCCTCTAACTGGCTAGTGACCCTCACCTACGATCATACCTACGGTCCGTAGGTCCAACCACGGACCGTACTGGTCGACCGTGGGTGGGATTAGAGACCATAAATATTTGGTGCTCAATAACGGACCCCACCTACGAAACGTGTGTCAGACCACGGACCGTCGGTGGCTTTTGTGGTTCTTGCACCAGGTCTGAAAAGCTGCAATTTTTTTCTATTTTCTCAAATCTGAGGTGTTGCATGTCAGGACAAGACCCTCGATCATCCTAACAAACTGAAATACTTGAAAGTAAAGAAGGGATCCTCCGGAAGCAAGGAGGCTCACCAAACAAATCTGGAACTCGACTGGATCAACGAAGCGCTGGTTGATGATCCTGGTTACCTGTATCTGCATCATGAAAGATGCAGGCCAAATGGCGTCAGGACACGGAATGTACGAGCTTGTAAGGGGAAAACTAAAGCATGACATAAACTTGAACTGGAACTGAAGAAACAACTTACCTCGTCTCAACTAAACTCAACCTCAACTTAATCTCAACTCATTTCAATATGAAGCAGTAATAAATGTACAATATAAAGAAAAGCTTTTAAAATAGTAGATAACAACTCAATGTATTGAAAAATACAATATAACTCAGTTTGTATGTAAAAATACAAAATAAACTCTCTTTGAGAGATTCTCTAACCGACAACCATCACTATGAGCTATGTGATGATAAAGCATCTCGTTCACGCTTCCAGAACTGTCATATACCTTGCCGGGGAATAGAACTCCTCAACTAAGTGGATCCACTAGTTTATGATTAAAAGCAATAAGGAATCATCTAAAAAATATGACGCTTTCTACCTACATTGGCTACATGGTTTATGGGGGCTGTGAGTTGCTTGAACTCTCCCCCATATCGGTGCTCAATACTACTCCCAAAATATAAATTAGCTCATATGTTTTAAAGAAAACATTTCCTTATCCTAAATTTTGAGATTATTACTCAAAAGATTTATCTAAAAATAGATAGCTTCAAAACTCCTCAACTCATTCGGAAATCTCAGTTTCCTCCTCTTTTTAAAATGTGATAACATTTACTCTTGGGAATACTTAGTTCCCATATATTCATTTTGAAAACTGAACTCAACTTTACTGATCCTCATACTCACGTCTTAAAACATGCTTGAAAACAATGTAGAAGACTTATCAAAAAGACTCAGAAGAACACTCGAAACTCAACTCTTAACTCAATCTTGAATATGAATAATGAATTCTAGGTTATTATTGATGTTATGAACGATCTTTCGATGTTTAGATGTAGTTTAGAGTTATTAGAATCAGTAGGGAGCAAAGGTATACTTTAAAAGAACTTAAACAGAGTAAACGGTGGACAAATGGTCAGGGTAGAGGACCCAGGCGCATTGCTGGCGTGGGGTGCCAGCCCCTAGACTTCAGGGACCTTATTCTGGCGCACTACTAGGGCGACGCCCCAACCCCTCCCCAGGCAGTTTTTGACGAATTTCATCTCTTATTTTCTGATCCTAAATCACTTTTAATACATTGATTTCCTCAAACTTTCCTTAGATTCCCTTACCCAATACAAGTACACAAGAATCTACTCAAAAATAACTCTTACACTCAATATAATTACCTCAATAAGTCATCAACCCATCCTAATTCAAGAACGGAAACAATGCATTCAACAACACTCATCAAGAACTTAAATCCTTCAATCTTTATGGACGAATTCTAATATGTAAATCATAATTGGAGTGTGGGTGAACGAACCCAACACTATGAAAACTTACATACCTTAATTTGGCGAAATCCCTCGACGAATCTACCCGAATCATGAAGAACGCCTTGAACTTTTCTCTTTTCTCCTTTCCTTGAACTCTTCTCAAAACCCTAAGCTTAGTTAGGATTTGTAAAACTGAACTAAATGTGTTCTGACCCCAAAAATAATACTAAAAAAGATTTAAGCTGATGGGGTAAGGAAAAGACTAAAATACCCCTCTTTAATTTGGGTAACTTTCCTTAACCGAACATGAAGATTTCAAATGGGAATATCTCCCTCATCCGCACTCGAAAATTAGTAAACTTGGTGGTGTTGGAAAGAGGATTCCAAGACCTTTCATTTGATATCTTATAGGCCACCTAACTCATCCTTTACTGCAAGTTATAGTTGTTTGAAGTAGATCCAAAACTCATAACTTAGCATAACTTGCCAAAATTGGAAATTTAGCTATTTCCAATTTAGCGCTTTCTTAATTTAGCTCTTTCAAAGGTGGGATGTTACACTTATACATATGCGGTTCATCAGTGGATCAAATGTCAAGTTAAGGATATTGCACTTTCTTAGAAGGAAATATGGTGACTTGAAGGAGTTAAAAACAAAATGTAGTAGTTAGATCAATTGCAGAATACGAGTTTAGATCTATGGCTATGGGAGTTGGTGAGTTGTTATGGTTAAAGATAATCCTCGATAATTTGAAGATCAGATGTGAAGGACCTATGAGACTACATTGTTAAAATAAATCAGCAATAAGAATAGCTCATAATCCTGTACATTATGATCGGACTAAGCATATTGAGGTAGATAGACATTTTATTAAGGAGAAATTAAAGAACGGACTCATTTGTACTGTAACACCCCGACTTTTTGGAACTCTAATTTAACTCGTACCTTCGTGGAAAAACAAAGAGCATGAGTAATAAATTAAGAATGATGTGGTATGTCATATTTTAAGTGTTCAAGGGTTGTATCTCAAGTTTTTAAGTTAGGTAAGTTGCAAAATAAAAGTTGGCGAAAGTTATCGTAAGTCCTTTTAAAATATTTCTCTGAAATTTAGGTCAAATGTCCCAGAGGTTTTATCCCAATCTATAAAGATTTATGGGTCCTAAAATCTTGCAAATCAAAGGTCTACGAGTCTAGTTCCAACACATCAAACCGTTCGTTCATACGACTTCAGAATAGAGAGATATTCACATTTTCGTGAGACTGCACAAGCAGGCACGTGAGGTGGGTCCCCTAGGTCGGTTGAACTCTTTATATATCTTCTTCTTCGACTTTTCTTCATTTTTTCAGAAAATGACAAGAAAACATAGAAAACCCACTTCTAGGATCAACTAAATTATATATTTTCTCGACTTAAGTCCTTGACAAAAGTTGTTCTACGCGTTGAGCTCGTCATCATGGTATTATTTGTTTTATCGATTTCATAGAATATCATACTTTGGTGTTGGGACAACAAGGGTTTCGACATATTTTAAGGTTTTAAGGTGTATTACAAATTTAAGATCAAGGTAAGACCCTTCATTCATCGACTCTAGTTTTGATAAGCCGCAAATAGCAATTTGTGATGGAAATACATATCTTTTATCAGATTATCGTGGTATCTTCTATTTTCGTGGGTTGATTATGGTCCTGCCTTGTTGTAGTAGCGAGGGGGGCTATGAGTAAAAGTCGTTAGGCCATGTGAATTCAGCAAAAAAGGTATGTTAAGGCTATTCCCTTCTTATGGCATGTTTCCTTAAAGCTTAGGAGCAGTGTAATTGGGTTGTTATCATTATTATACTTGTAGCCATTAGTGTTTATTGTTGGCGGCTCGAGTGGATATACTCCTCCCTTGACGGGATTCTTATTCAGTTAGTAGCGTCCCTATGTTGGACACGACTTAGAGGCTATTCGTATAGGTTGCTTATAGCTAAATTGCTCTCTTTTAGCCTATTGGATTGTTATTTTTGACCTTGGGGCTATTGTGGTTAGCTGCAGAAATGTGATCTATGCCTAGAAGGGCTATGTTCTGCCTACAGGGCTATATTGACGCCTAATAAGGCTATATGCTGCCTACAGGGCCATGTTGTTGCCTAAAGAGGGCTATGATGTTGTCTAAGAAGACTATGTTACTGCCTAAGAGGGCTATGTGTTGCCCACGGGGCTATATTGATGCCAAAAAGTGTTATGTGTTGCCTATGGGGCTACTTTTACGCCAAAGATGGTTATGTGTTGCCTAAGAACTATGATGTTGCCTAAGAGAGCTATGCGCTACCTACGGGGCTATATCCTTGCCAAAAAGTGCTATGTGACTTCTTACAAAGATAAGGGGCTACCGATAGGGGTATGTAGGTTTAGTTGGCACCTTCTGGGCTTATGGGGACCTAGGTAGGTGGTGTGTTGTTTGTACCTGCCGAGCTTATGGGGGCTTGGTTAGGTTGTTGTTTGATAATTTATTTGTATTTTTAGATTCAGTAGTAGGTTAGCATGCTTATCTAAATATTGATTTCCTTACCTGATTGCTTTTGGTATATTATGATACTTGCTCATTTAGTCTATCACCTTTCATACTCTGTACATTATTTCGTAGTGATGCCCCATTGCCTGGGGTTGCTCCATTCATGCATGCAGGTCCCAACAGACGACCCAGTAGACCTCCTCAGCAGCAGGATTGACTTCTATCTGGTTGGCTAGCCCCTTCCCTCCAGAGCTGCCAGAGTTGGAAAGTTTGTTAGCTTTTGTTGTATATATTTTTATGGGTAGGCTGGGGCCCTATCCCACCAATCTCTACCACTCTTAGAGGCTTTCAGACTAGTGTGTGGGGTGTATAGCTACGTTGTAGCCATGCTGGCCTAGTTTGTTGGTTTGCTGAAGCTTGTTAGATGTTTGATGTATTGTCTTGATATATACCTGCTTTCAGTTTTTGTATAGAGATCATGGTGGCCTCGACGGCCCAATCAGGACTTTTGTGCTTGTTGGCTATTTTTTATATGAACTCTTGGGAGTAGCTGTTTGTTTTATAGATCTGTTGATAAGGGCCTTCCCGGCCGAGGGCTTAATTTTAAGCTGAGATATACTTGTTTGTTTTCTTGATTGCGTGTGGCTGCCATGCGCTAGTAGCAAATGGTTCAGCAGGGTCAGCTTGGGCTTGAGTTTTGGCATTAAGAGCTAGTTGCGCCCCTTGAGTTTGGGGCGTGACAAACTTGGTATCAGAGCAACGTCGTATCCTAAGGAGTTTGCAAGCCGTGTCTAGTATTGTCTTGTTTATAAATGTGTTGTGCACCACATTCGATAAGCAAGAAGCTACCGGGTATGTTAGAATGACTATCCTTGTTTTTCTCACCTCGTGCTATAGAGCGGTATCTTAAGGGTTGAGGTTTCTGGCTTATAATTGATATTTGTATGCAGATGGAGATGGCTGACACCAGACAGACCACATCTAGCCAGGGGCTAGATACAGGTGCAGGCGAGGGTACCGGCAAGGTACCACAGGTGGAGGTAGCCCATTGTGAGACCTAGGGAGAGACATCTTCTCATCCCCCTATAGCTTCTCCACGGCTTCAGGAGCCTCCAAGGGCTACAAGACTTCTTGCTCCACCAGCATTACCACCTCTAGTTCCTCCTATTCCATCTGATCAGGATTTCAAGAGTGCAGCATATATGTTAGCACAGTTAGTAGCTGCACAGTGCCAGCAAGTTGCGCTAGATGTTGCCAGACCTTCTGAAGGGCCCGAAAGTTTGAGAGTTCATGCATTTCTTGCCCTGAATCCTCCACAGTTTACAGGGACAGATCGCAGAGAGGACCCTCAACACTTTGTTGATCAGCTTCATAGGATCTTCAGAGTCATGCATGCCTCAACGACTGAATCAGTTGAGTTAGCAGCATTTCGATTGCGTGATGTTGCAATATTGTGGTATGAAAGTTGGGAGATATCTAAAGGAAAAGATGCAGCTCTACCCACTTGGGATAGCTTTACAGAAGCTCTCATAGATCACTATTTTCCTCAAGAGATTAGATATAGTCGGGTGGACCAGTTTCTGAACCACCGACAGGGCAGCTTGAGTGTCCGAGAGTATGGGCTGAGATTTGATTCATTGACTAGATATGCACCAGCATTTGTTGATACGATGCATGACAGGGTGCGTAGATTTGTGGGAGGGCTTGACTCGGACTATATCGACGCTTGTTCCACCGCTGCACTAAATGATAATATGGATATCTCGCGAATTCAGGCCTTTGCAAAAGGCATAGAGGATCATCGACATCTACAAAATATGAGTGAGAGGGTCGAGAGAGAGAGACAAAAGAGGGCTAGGCCCGCTGGTTCACAGGGAGATTTTCAGGGTGGTCCCAGACCCTTATATTCTAGTAGGCCACCTAGACCTCCATCACAACAGTTCCAGGGTAGTAGATTTGATCGTCAGGGACAGTCAGGCCCGGGTGAGGGTTCACGAGCATTAGACTGTTAGCAGCAGAGGGGTTCAGGCCAGGCTAGGACATCCCCGTCGCGTTGCGCTACCTGCGGTAGGATGCATTTTGGAAGGTGCAGGCAGGGTTGCACAAGTTGTTATTCTTTTGGACAGGAGGGGCATGGGTGGAGGAACTGCCCGACCATAGGTTAGGGTGGTATAGGTCAGTCGACCAGGTCAGTAGTAGGTTCCTCCTCATCAGCACAGTCTACAGGGCATGGACCCCAGACTTCAGCAGGTAGAGGTAGAGGCAGAGGCAGAGAGGGAGCATCTAGTTCTGGTAGTGGCCAGAACCGTACATATTCACTATCCAGCCGACAGGACTCAGAGTGATTACCAGATGTTGTGACAGGTGCATTGATTTGTTTGCTCCCATTGTGTTTATGCTTTGATAGATCCTAGATCTACTCTATCTTATGTTACTCCATTTATTGCAGGGAAGTAATGTATAGAAGCAGAGTCGTTAGATCGACTCTGTATTGTGTCTACACCAGTTGGTGAGTCTATTATTGCTAGGAGAGTCTATCGAGGTTGCACAGTAGAAATTATCAACCGTCAGACCTCTGTAGACCTCATAGAGTTAAAGATGGTCGATTTTGACGTCATTATGGGTATGGACTGGTTAGCGTCTTGTTATGCTAATGTTGAGTGCCAGACAAAGATTGTTAGATTCCACTTTCTAGGAGAGGCAGTTCAGGAATGGAAAGGTGTTACAACAATGCCGAAAGGTAGGTTTATTTCCTATCTTAAGGCGATGAGGATGATTACTAAGGGTTGTATTTATCATCTTATTCACGTACATGATATAAATACAGAACCACCAAAACTTCAGTCTATTCCGATAGTTAATGAGTTTCTAGATGTATTTCCAGACAAGCTCCCAGGTATCCCTCCAGAACGGGAAATTTATTTTGTTATTGATATGCTGCCAGGTACACACCCCATATTTATCCCTCCTTATTGAATGGCTCCTGCTGAGCTAAAGGAGTTAAAGGATCAGCTGAATGACTTGCTGGATAAAGGCTTTATTAGGCCTAGTGCATCACCATGGGGTGCGCCAGTATTATTCGTGAGGAAGAAATATGGCTCACTAAGAATGTGTAGTGATTACCGACAGCTGAATAAGGTGACTATAAAGAATAAATATCCCCTTTCGAGGATCGATGAGTTGTTTAATCAGTTACAAGGTGCTGAGTGCTTCTCAAAGATTGATTTATGATCAGGGTACCACCAGATACGAGTTCGGGAGAAAGACGTTCCAAAGATGGCTTTTAGAACCAGATATGGACACTTTGAGTTCTTGGTAATGTATTTTGGATTAACTAATGCCCCAGCAGTGTTCATGGACCTGATGAATAGTATATTCAGGCCGTATCTAGACTTATTTGTAATTGTATTTATTGATGATATTTTGGTGTATTCACATTCAAAAGCTGAGCATGCAAATCATCTGCGAGCAGTCCTTCAGGTTCTTCGAGATCGAGAACTTTATGAAAAATTTTCTAAGTGTGAGTTCTGGTTGGACTCTGTAGCTTTCTTAGGCCATATTGTATCAGATGCAGGCATTACTATTGATAAAAGACGTGGCCCAGACCCATGACTCCGACTGAGGTTCGTAGTTTCTTAGGGTTAGCTGGGTACTACAGAAGGTTTGTAGAGGGTTTTTCTTCACTTTCAGCACCCTTAACGAAGCTGACTCAAAAAGCAGCTAAGTTCCAGTGGACTGAAGCTTGCGAGAATAGTTTCTAGGAGCTGAAGGACAGGTTGACATAAGCACCAGTTCTAGCATTGCCACAGGGTTCAGAAGGTTATGCGGTGTACTGTGATGCTTCTGGTGTTGGGTTGGGATGTGTTCTAATGCAACATGGTAAGGTTATCGCATATGCTTTAAGGCAGTTTAGGAAGCATGAGAAGAAACTATCCGACCCACGATTTAGAGTTGGCTGCAATTGTGCATGCGTTAAAGATCTGGAGACACTATTTATATGGCGTTCATGTTGATATTTTCACAGATCATAAAAGCCTTCAATATATCTTTAGAAAAAAGTATTTAAATCTGTGACAACGTCGATGGCTTGAGTTACTAAAAGACTACGACGTGGATATTGTATGTCATCCAGGAAAGGCAAATGTGGTAGCCGATGCCCTCAGCCGAAGATCTATGGGTAGTTTATCCTATTTAGGTGTTGAGAAGCGTGAGCTAGCGCGAGAGATTCATCAGTTAGCTAGCTTGGGAGTCAGATTGTTAGAGGCAGAAGATAGTGGCGTCACATTTCAGGACACAGCCGTATCATCCCTAGTTGTAAAGGTAAAAGCACGGTAACAGGAGGATCCTAGCTTAGAGAAGCGCAGAGCCAAGGCTCAGGATCAACAGTCTTTAGCATTTGATATAGCAGGAGATGGAGTCCTCAGATATAGTGGTCGATTGTGTGTTCCAGATATTACAAGGCTTCGACATCAGATTATGGAAGAGGCACATCATTTCTGTTATTCTATTCACCCTGGTTCGATAAAGATGTACCATGATATTAAGGAGATCTATTGGTGACACGAGATGAAGAAGGACGTTGCTGAGTTTATGGAACAATTTTCTAACTGCCAACATGTGAAGGTTGAGCACCAAAAGCCCGCTGAGCTAGTCCAGGAGATAGCCATTCCTTTGTGGAAGTGGAAAGCAATTAATATGGATTTTATTACAGGGTTACCTCGATTACGTCGTAAGTTTGATTCTATTTGGGTAATTGTTGAAAGTCTAACAAAATCAGCCCACTTCTTACCAGTCAGGGCTACTTTTACAGCCGAAGACTATGCAGGGCTCTATATTAGAGAGATTGTTAGGCTACACGGTGTCCCAGTATCTATTATCTCTGATAGAGGCGCACAATTTACCGCTAACTTCTGGAAGTTCTTCCAGAAAGGACTAGGGACACAGGTTAATCTCAGTACAACCTTTCACCCATAGACAGATGCCTAGGCTGAGCGCACAATTTTGACACTCGAGGATATGTTACGGGCGTGCGCACTAGACTTCAAGGGAAGTTGGGATGACCACTTGCCTCTTATTGAGTTCGCATACAATAATAGTTATCATTCCAGCATCGGGATGGCACCTTATGAG